>AWOL01S0002911.1:117563-347594 GCA_000715115.1 Nicotiana otophora
CCGTTCCGTAGTCCCAAAGTAAATATGCAGGGCAGGGGGATCTCCCGGAATACCGTTCCGTAGTCCCAAAGTAAATATGCAGCGCAGGGGGATCTCTCGGAATACCGTTCCGTAGTCCCAAAGTAAATATGCAGGGCAGGGGGATCTCCCGGAATACCGTTCCGTAGTCCCAAAGTAAATATGCAGGGCAGGGAGATCTCCCGGAATACCGTTCCGTAGTCCCAAAGTAATTATGATTTCAACAACTACACATCAAGTGCTCAAATATTATAAATGGCTCATCAAGTGCTCAAATTTTACAACATATCACAAATTGCACATCGAGTGGTCAAATATTTCAACTTGCCACAGAAATCAATAATACATCATTTTTTCACAATAAGGAGCCCATGGTTCGACCATAATATGCACAAAATCTTAACAAAAATATCCGGGAGTGAACAACTCAACAAAATAATATTTTACATAAATTCAAGGTGGCAATCACACCAAATCATCATAGAAAAATAATTTCAGCAAACAAGGATCTAGGCATAACAAATAGAGGATTTAATAAGTTACAACAATTTTCCAACTTATTACTTAAGGGCGTCTACGAATTTCAACCGATATAATTTGCACATATAAACCAAGTATGTACTCGTCACCTCGCGTACATGGTTTTCAATTACCCAATTTCCACATAAGACTCAATGCCTAAGGGGTAATTCCCCCACTCGAGGTTAGGCAAGATACTTACCTTTTTGAAGTTATGCCAATATTTCATAATCGCCTTCTTTCTTGAATTGACCTCCAAACACCTCGAATCTAGCCACAAATAATTCGATTCAGTCAATAAAATTTATTGGAATTAATTTCATAAGAAAATACTAATTTTCCAACAAAAATCCGAAATTAGCTCAAACATTGCCTGTGGGACCCACATCTTAGAACCCGACAAAAGTTACAAAATCCGAAAGCCCATTCAACCACGAGTCTAACCATACCAATTTTACCAAAATCTGACCTCAACTCGACCTCCAAATCTTCAAATCTTATTTTGAAATCCCTAAGTTCAAACCCCCGATTTACACATCAAAAACATGTAATCTAGTCGGATTAGTCGATGATAATTCAATATTATGGAGTAGAAATGATCACAAGTGACTTACCTCAAGTTTCCCTTGAATTCTTTCTCAAAATCACCCCTAAAACCGTGCTTGAAGGCCCCAAAATGGCAAAAACTCGGAACCCCTCTGTTTTTAACATTCTATCCAGGATTTTCGCACCCGCGGTGATTTCTTCGCACCTGCGGTCTTCGCACCCGCGATGATTTCTTCGCGCCTGCGGTCTTTGCACCCGCGATGATTTCTTCGCACCTGCGGTCTTCGCACACGCGATGATTTCTTCGCACCCACGATGATTTCCTCGCACCCGCGGTGCCTGGCCAGCCCATGCATTTTTGCTTCTGCGAATCATTCCTTGCATCCGCGAGCTCGCACCTGCGGCCATTTTTCATGCAGGTGCGATCACACCAGATGCCCAGCTGCTTCAGCTCCTCCTCCAAATCCAAATTCGATCCGTTAGGCATCCGAACCTCACCCGAGGCCCTCGGGACCCCGACCGAACATATCAACACATTCCATAACATAACATGGACCTACTCGAGGCCTCAAATCATATCAAACAACATCAAAACGATGAATCGCACCTCAAATCAAAATCTATGAACTTTGAACTTTCAAATACTATATCTTGTGTCGCAACATATCAAATCAATCTGGAATGACTTCAAATTTTTCACACAAGTCATAAATGACATAACGAAGCTATTCAAATTTCCAGAATAAGATTTCGACCCCGATATCGAAAGGTTAACCCCCCAGTCAAACTTCCTAAAATTCAATTTTTGCCATTTCAAGTTTACTTCCACTACAGACCTCCAAATAATTTTCCGGACACGCTCCTAAGTCCAAAATCACCATACGGAGCTATTTATATCATCAAAATTCCATTTCGGAGTCGTTTACTCAAAAGTCAACTCTTTCCATTTAAGCATCTAAATAAGGATTGTTCTTTTAATTTAATTTTGAATCTTCAGTAAATAAAACTCGACCACACCCGCAGGACATAATACATATTTCGAAGATGCTTGAGACCTTAAGTCACTGAACGGGGCATAAATTCTTAAAACGACAAGTCGGGTCGTTACAATTGTTGATATTTGTGTAGTAGTGCACTTACCTGTGTGTGTTCTATCTTGTGGAAAATTGTGGGAAAACATTCTACGTGTTGTCCATTTCTTTTTCTATATTTACTAGCTGGCTTATACTATGTTATAATACTTGCACAAGCATACACGTAGTTAAGCACTCTTATCGGTTAAAAAGGATTCTTGATATTGTTGAGTATAGATGCACACCCTTGTTTAATTGTGAGAATGGCTCTATTTGGCACGTGATTCGTCATTGTGGTTATAAATTATAATGAGAGCACAATATGCTAAGTAATAGGGTTCAGGAATTGGGACCCGTGAGTTGTGAATATTCTGAGGTCCGGTACCTCGTGGAGGTTTTTGGCTAAAACCCGGTGTGAAAGCGGTCGTTTTGTTGAGTTGTTATTTGCCTTTTATTTATTTTTGGTTGTCGGATTTAGACCGTGTTTCCGTATTTCTACTGTGTCATTATCATGGTATCCCGCTGATAGTTGTTGTTTTCCTTTCTTACTGAAATTACCGTATTATTTGCCATTTCGCGTAGCCCTTATGTAGATATCATACTCTTTTGTTCCTATACTTATACTTGTTCAAGTTATTTAGTCCAGTAGGTGTCTTGACTGTTCCTCGTCAATACTCCACTGAGGTTAGTCTTGATACTTGCTGGGTAGTGCCGTGGTGTACTCATACTGCACTTCTGTACATTTTTGTGCAGATCCAGGATTTTTGAAGTCAGATGATCATTAGCTAGTTGTGAGGATTGTTGCTTTGGAGACTCAAGGTAAACCTGCTGCTGCGTTAGTAGGCTTTGGAGTCATCTTTTGATTTGTATTCACACTGTTTACTTTATTTCAAACAGTCGTATTTAGAAAATTATAGCAAACTCTGTAGAGCTTATGACTTGTACTACTGGTTTTGGAAATTGTAAATTTTATATAGGTTTCTATTTCATAAATTGTTATATGTTATTTAATTATTGTTGTTATTCTTCTAATGTTAGGCTTACCTAGTCCATAAGACTAGGTGCCATCACGACACCCAACAGAGGAAAAATTTGGTCTTGATAATCAAAGATAAATTCATGAAATATAACCAAAACCGAGTAGAGAGCACTTACCCCAATTCATATGGTGAAATTTGCTTCAAGAATCGCCTCAATCCGAGCTCTATAGCTCCAAAAATGTAAAAATGACTGAAACCCTTGAAATAGATTTCTTATAATCTGCGCAGACATCCCTCTTTCGCGAACACGGAAAACCCACCGCGTTCGCGATGATCAAAATATCAGTCACCCCAAAATACTCTATGCGTTCGCGGCACAAGCCTCGCGAACGCGATACATACCGGGGACAGAACTACGCGAACGCGATGAAGAAAGGCCTCCAGCTCCAGCTCCCAGCTCAACCCCACGCGAACGCGAACCCCCATACACGAACGCGAAAAAGACTTGCCCCAACTCTACGCGATTGCGGACCAATATTTGCGAACGGGATGAAGAAATGCGACTGCCATCGAAATATACTACGCGTACTTGCCATGCGAACGCGATGAAGGGTTGAGACTCCAAAAACCAGCAGAACACAGTAGTGCCAAAATGAAGGAGAATATCCCGAAATCAATCTGAAATACGTACGAGCCTGTCGGTAATGTTAGGCTTACCTAGACCCTAAGACTAGGTGCCATCATGACACCCAACAGAGAAACAATTGGGTCGTGACAAGTTGGTATCAAGGCTCTAGGTTCATAGGTGCTACGAGTCATAAGCGAGTTTAGTAGAGTCTTACGGATCGGTACGGAGATGTCTGTACTTACCTTCGAGAGGCTACGGTACTATTAGGACAGTTTCACTTCCTTCATTCCTATAGTGCGAGTTTATTGATCTCGAAGTTTAAAGCTTTTATCATTCCATTCTCTCATAGATGGTGAGGACACGAGCTGCAGTTACTGATGATGCTACTCCTGGAGTAGGTGACTCTAGGGGCAGAGGCAGAGGCAAAAGAGGAGCACGCGCCGCATCTAGAGCATCCACCAGAGCATCAGTTGAAGTGCCGCAACTAGCTCCGGTTGGGGGACAGTTATCGGAGGCTCCTGCTGTTACCCCAGACTTCAGGAGACTTTAGCGCATTTCCTGAGCATGCTTGGTACATTGGCTCAGGCGGGGTTAATTTCAGTTGCACCAGCTACTTCACAGATCGGGGGAGGAGCTTAGACTCCGGCCGCCCACACTCCAGAGTAGCGGGTTCATATTGGTCAGGTTCTAGGTGTCATAGCGACACAGCCTGTGGTCCCAGTTCAGCCTGTAGTTAGGGCAGCAGCATCTGAGGAAGAACAGCTTAGACTTGAGAGGTACAAGAAGTACCACCCTCTTACCTTCAGTGGATAGGCGGCAGACGATGCCCAAGGTTTCCTGGAGAAGTGTCACCGCATTCTTCGTACTATGGGTATTGTGTAGACGAGTGGGGTTACTTTTGTTACGTTCCAACTCAGGGGAGCGGCTTATAAGTGGTGGCGGGCGTATGAGCTGGGTAGCCCGGCCGAGTCAGCTATACTTACATGGGTTCAATTTTCAGAGATGTTCCTGAGAGAGTTTGTACCTCAGTCCCTTCGAGATGTATGGCGCGTGGAGTTTGAGCAGCTGCGCCAGAGCACTATGTCAGTATCAGAGTATGCCGTTAGATTCAGTGATTTGTCCAGACATGCACTTGCTTTAGTCGCTACAGTTAGAGAGCGTGTCCGTAGATTCATTGAGAGGCTCAGGCATGATATTCGGTTCAGTATGGCTGGGGAGTTAGAGCCGGATATTTTGTTTCAGCAGGTGGTAGGGATCGCTCGCCGAGTGGAGGGCATATGGGATCAGGAGAGAGAGGACATACGAGACCAGGAGAGAGAGGACAGGGAGGCGAGGAGGCCTCGTAGACCGGATAGATCTTCTGGTCCTTATTTTGGAAGTAGGGTACGGCATGGTAGAGGTTTTGTGGGTCAGCCAGTTCAATTTGCACTTCAGGCTTCACACGGTGTTTTAGGTACACAAGGGTCTCAGAGTACCCGTACCGTATAGTTCCCACAACCAGTAAGCAGATGGGTTTGTTTGAGTGTGGAGATACCAGCCACATGGTGTGAGATTATCCCAGACTCTGGACAGATGTGTCACAGCGGGGTATTCAGGTGAGTAGAGGGCGCCAAGAGGGAGAGACCCGTCCCGTTGATGTGTTTCATATAGTAGGCTTGAGGCTGCTGTGCCAGATTATGCCATACATGTATGCTTTTGATTTGTTACAGAGGGGCACCATTCGTATTTTGTTTCGGTTCTGCTTATCGGGGCGAGTTCCCTTATTGGTTGCTTCATTTATGGGTGAGTTTCGTGATTAGTACTCTGCTTATGTGTTTACACCTGTTGGGAGATTCTATGAGTGGTAGCTCGTGTCTATCGTTTGTTTTTATCCATTATTGAGAGTTGCGAGGCTAGAAGTTAATTCCTGTTGTCCACTATGGTAGGTTTGATGTGATTCCTGAGTAATTTTGTTACGATTTGTGATTTGATACTCTACCGGGGTGAGAGTTTAGTAAGTGTTGTGATTTTATTGGCAGAATTGAGTTAGGGGAAGATTTCCATTAGTATAATGTGTATTCGACCTGTGATTCAGAGTTGAGGGTGAGACCCTCGCGATTCCATGTGATTTGATATGTTTGAGTCAGGCTGTGTGTCACGGTGGAAGTTATATCAGGATGAGATCCTTGTGATTTTTTCATATACTTTAATTTTTCCTTTTAAATTGATTGGTAGGATGGTACTGATAGAGAGTTGTTCCGGTCGAGCTTGTTTGATGTTTCTCTTATTGTTTCTCTTTACATATTCAGTCATTTTCGTTTTGTGCTTCTTGAGTTTTAGCTTGCAGGGTGTGTGCCCGGTGGTCTTAGTTGTGACTTGTTGATTCGGCTGTATAGTTATGAGGTCTTCGTGTTTCTTGCATCATTGTCAGCATTGTGGAAGTTTGAAACAGGGTTCTAACTGATATGAGGCTAATTACCGGTGTTGGATTTGATTACGGGCATCTATTGTGATCAGAATTGTTATTACGGGCCTATGTGTAATGTGTCATATTGTGTGGTTGTACTTTGTGGGTGTAGGCATAAGTGGTTGCAGCTAGTTGGGACCGATACCGAGTGTAGATGTAGAATAGGGTCTTTTGAAGACGAGCGGATGGTGGAAATGTTGACTCTAAGGCTTATTGATGTTGGTGGAAGGGATAAATTATAGTTGAGATGGTGTCATCAGGCTTATGTAGATTGGGGTGACGTGGTGTCACCCGCGGGTGTATGTTGGATGTGTGCATTTAGTGATTTGACGGCTTTGAGGCAATTCTTAGCACGTTCAAGGACCAATGTTTGTTTAAGAGGGGGAGGATGTAATGACCCGGCCGGTCATTTTGAGATTTTAAGTCCCGTTCAGTGGCATAAGGTCTTGAGCAGCTTCGTATTATGTGTATTGACTTGCGTGCATGGTCGAGTTCAGTTACCGGATGATTCAGAGTCAAATCGAAAGAAGGATTCTAGTTTTGGAAGCTTAAGCGGTAAGAGTTGACCGGAATTTGACTTTTGTGAAAACGACTCCGGAATGGGTTTTGGATGATTTCAACTGCTTCGTATGGTGATTTTGGACTTAGGCATGCGTCCGGATTTGGATTTGGAGGTCCGTAGGGTGATTAGAAGCATTTCGGCGAAAGTTGGAAAAGTTGAAGTTTGGAAGGTGGAGAGGTATGACCAATAGTTAACTTTGGTGATATCGGGGGTCGGAATGCGATTTCGAGAGTTGGTAACAACTCCGTTATGTCATTTGGGACTTGCGTGCAAAATTTGACATCATTCCGGGTTGATTTGATAGGTTTCGGCATTGTTTTATGAGATTTGAGACCCCGAGCGAGTCTGTGTTAGGTTATAGAACTTGTTTGTGTCTTTAGACGGGGTCCCGGGGGCCTCGGGTGTGTTTCGGATAGGCTACGGGCCAATTTCTTCTATTTTTGGGCTATTGGTTTCTGCCATCTAGTTTCCTTAATCGCATTCGCGTCACTTCTTCTGCGTTCGCGTAGTGCAATTTGTGGAGAATGAATTATTGTTCTTCACGTTCGCGTGATTCCATTCGCGATCGCTGAATATGTAGTTGTTATCGTTATGATCACGTTTCTTAATTACTAGTCCACCTCTACCTGTTTCATTAGAATTATTGCTTCATGATCCACTCTTGTTGCTTATTTGATCTATCCGCGCCTTAACTGAAATTGTTATCTCTTCTATTACCATGTTTTCCTTTCCTAATTGCTTATCTTTATTTGAAGTATAATTATCTCTTCTGTAATTGTTTAGCCTTAATTGAGGTTATGGTTATCTTTCCGCTGCTTCTTCCTAGCTAAATTTGTTGTATCTCTTTCCTAATTGCCCAACCTTAAAAGAAGTTAGATATTCTATATTTTAGTTGACTTGTGCTAATTTGGAATTATTCGACTTGTGTTAGCTCCCATGTTGTCGAACTGTATATTGTGGACCGTTTTTACATAGTATTTTCTTTCTTGTTGAGTTGTTCTTATTATGACTAGCATTCCCGATTGTGGCTACTCCTTGTGAATTAGTTCCTCCATTTCTTTGAGTTCTGGAATCTCTGAGTTGACTTATTTGTCGTACCCTTGTATTATTGTCATTGTTGCTGTTGTACTAGTTGTTGTGATGCACGAGGTTTCTGCCATGCGGTTGTTGTTATTATGATGCACGAGGTTTCTGCCGTGCGAGTGTTATTGGGTTGCACGAGGTTTCTGCCGTGCTATTGTTAATATTGATATTTGCATATGCGGCGTGACAAGGTTGTCTATATATATATATATGTGGGTTGCGCATGTGACGAGATAAGGTGGGAACATTACTATGCACGTGTGGCGAGACAAGGCGGGCATTCACTTTACTATTGCACACGTGGCGAGACAAGGTGGGCTGTGTCAGGGATTGATTTGTGATAACTTGTGATAGCCTGGGGGGCATTCTTGTTGTTGATATTTGTATAGTGGTGCACTTACCTGTGTGAGTTCTATCTTGTGGAAAATTGTGGGAAAATATTCTATGTGTTGTCCAT
This sequence comes from Nicotiana otophora, assembly GCA_000715115.1. Lineage (NCBI taxonomy): Eukaryota > Viridiplantae > Streptophyta > Magnoliopsida > Solanales > Solanaceae > Nicotiana > Nicotiana otophora. The sequence goes on from AWOL01S0002911.1 coordinate 125,876, forward strand.
TTCTTTTTCTATACTTACTAGCTGGCATAAACTATGTTAGATCACTTGTACAAGCATACACGTAGTTAAGCACTCTTATAGGTTAAAGAGGATTCTTGATATTGTTGAGTATAGATGCACACCCTTGTTTAATTATGAGAATGGCTCTATTTGCCACGTGAGTCGTCAGTGCGGTTATAAGTTGTAATGAGAGCATATGATGCTAAGTATTAGGGTTCAGGAATTGGGACCCGTGAGTTGTGAATATTCTGAGGTTCGGTACCTCGTGGAGGTTTTTGGCTAAAACCTGGTGTGAAAGCGGTCGTTTTGTTGAGTTGTTATTTTCCTTTCATTTATTTGTGGTCACCGGATTTATACCGTATTTCCGTACATCTACTATGTCATTATCATGGTATTCCGTTGATAGTTGTTGTTTTCCTTTCTTACTGAAATTACCGTATTATTTTCCTTTTCGCGTAGCCCTTATGTAGATATCATACTATTTTGTTCCTATACTTATACTTCTTCAAGTTATTTAGTCCAGTAGGTGTCTTGACTGTACCTCGTCACTACTCCACTGAGGTTAGTCTTGATACTTGCTGGGTACCGCCATGGTGTACTCATACTGTACTTCTGCACATTTTTGTGCCGATCCAGGATTTTCGAAGTCAGTTGATCATTAGCTAGCTATGTGGATTGTTGCTGTGGAGACTCAAGGTAAACTTGCTGCTGCGTTCGCAGGCTTTGGAGTCACCTTCTGATTTGTATTCACACTGTTTACTTTATTTGAAACAGTCGTATTTAGAAAATTTTAGTAACCTCTGTAAAGCTTATGACTTGTACTACCGGTTTTGGGAATTGTAAATTTTATAGAGGTTTCTATTTCATAAATTCTTAGATGTTATTTAATTATTGTTGTTATTCTGCTAATGTTAGGCTTACCTAGTCCATAAGACTAGGTGCCATCACGACACCCAACGGAGGAAAACTTTGGTCGTGACAATCGAAGATAAATTCATGAAATATAACCAAAACTGAGTAGAGAGCACTTACCCCAATTCATATGGTGAAATTTGCTTCAACAATCGCCTCAATCCGATCTCCATAGCTCCAAAAATATAAAAATGACTGAAACCCTCGAAATAGAGTTCTTATAATCTACGCAGACGTCCCTCTTTCGTGAACGCGGAAAACCCACCGCGTTCGCGATGATCAAAATATCAGTCACCCCAAAATACTCTACGCGTTCGCGGCACAAGCCTCGCGAATGCGATACATACCGAGGACAGAACTACGCGAATGCGGTTCCAACTACGCGAACGCGATGAAGAAAGGCCTCCAGCTCCAGCTCCTAGCTCAATCCTACGCGAACGCGAACCCTCATACACGAACGCAAGAAGACTTGCCCCAACTCTACGCGATTGCGGACCAATATTCGCGAACGCGATGAAGAAATTCCACTGCCATCAAAATACACTACGCGTTCGCGATACTTGCCATGCAAACGCGATGAAGGGCTGAGACACCAGAAACCAGCAGAACACAATAGTGGCAAAATGAAGGAGAATAAATCAATCTGAAACACGCCCGAGCCCCTTGGGACGTTTTCCAATCATACCAACAAGTCCTATAACATAACACGAACCTACTCAAAGCCTCAAAACACATATAACAACATCGAAACGACGAATTACACCTCAATTGGAAATCAATGAACTTGAAATATCAAACTTCCACAACCGATGTCGAAGCCTATCAAATCACATCCGATTGACCTCAAATTTTGCACACAAGTCCCAAATGACATAACAAAGATATTATAACTCCTGAAACCACAATTCGATCCCGATATCCACAACGTCAACTCTCAATCAAACTTTTGAACTTTCCAAACCTTCAAATTTCCAATTTTTGCCAATTTGTGCCGAAACCTTCTAGAAATATCCAAATGCAAATCCGGGCATACGCCCTGGTCCAAATTACCATACAGACCTACCGGAACCATCAAAACTCCGTTCCGAGTTCAAATTCACAAAAAGTCAAACTTGGTCAACTCTCCCAATTTAAAGCTTTAACAATGAAATCCATTCTTACAATGCGATTCTGAATAACCTGAAAACTCAAAATTGACGATTCATATAAGTCATAATATATCATACGGAGCTACTCATGCCCGCAAACTACCAAGCAAAGTGAATATGCTCAAAATGCCCACTCGGTCGTTACATCCTCACCCACTTAAACTTACGTTCGTCCTCGAACGTGCCGGGAGTTGTTCCAAAGCCATCAAGCCGCCATATAACCTAGTCATCACTTACCTAGTCATCTAAAACCATCCATGTTGCCTAAGAATTCATAACCCTCCCTTCAAAGCTGAACCGTGACCTTGCACATGAAAATTTCAATCTCCCACGCCACACTACACCGATCATAACATCACAAGAAAAGCATGAGAATCTCATAATCAACTCTGAGTCACAAGCAAACTACATACTCAATTAGCCAGGAACCTTCTATTTGATCTCATCCCAGAAAAAATCACAATACACAACATGTTCCACACACCGGTAGGAAATATACACCTCGAACCGTGGTAGTAACCATCGAGAACTCTTCGAAACCCATTTGCACATAATCAAGCCATCGGAACTAAATCTCTCTAACTCAACCAAACCACACAAGTCGACAAAACCCAAGAGCATTGCCACGATGCACCTGTAGAAACCCACCACATCATAAGCACCCAAAGAACCGATTATATCTATTACTTTGCTGATCCAACCTACTATCAAGCTGTCCTAATTCCCCGAGTTCCTTCCAAATTGCCTTAAAATTGATACTTCTCCTTGCTGGAACACCACGATCCTTAACCAAACCTCACCCCTCAAACTCTAGCATAAAACCACCCCGCCCTAAGGCCCATAAGCCATTGAATTCTCTCTCCAACACCCCAAAAGTACCACAACCAAGATACGCACTCTGAAGAGAACTTCTGCGAATCTGAAGTTGTTTCCTTTACCCTCCTGAATGCTGAAATGTAGAATCCATAATGATATAGAAATGCCATAAGTCTCGACACCATCCAATGTAAATCTCAGTTTCTAGCCATATACAAATGCTGAAAATTCACAATTGCTACATATAAATCTTGAATCCATTAGAACCATTCTCGAGAGTCATCTACTCTACTCCAATCTCAATTCAACCGACTAAACGGACTGAACAACATGTGCCTCATTAGCACACCAACACCCTAAGAAGTAACCCACAATCCTATGCAACCGAGCAAATTCCTACTCCATGCAAACTACATCCTTCACGAATAACCACGCTATTATTTTATGATTCCCATATACCCATAGAGTGTAATACAACTTGTATCCAGAAATTTATTTACTCGAGTCATCCTCGATCTCAGCCTCTGCAAGTCATAACTGATTCACAAGTATGCCTCAGACTGAAACCGATACAACACATAACCATGCAATCAATTCATCAATAGCAGACTCTCCCCCACTTGGCTCAAAGCTATAGATCAAAACACATAATAACTCAAAATGCCCACACTCTATTACTGCCCCAATACCGTAGTGAAATTCAACTGAGTCCTTCATAAGCTCACATAGACAACCCACATAATACCTCAAATCATCTGCAAATCTCGCATTCACCCTAGTAACATCCAAGCTAACTCCCACAAACGACCCAAACGCAAATTGCAACACATATAATTTGCTGGCAAAAGGGAACTCTCTACAAAACAACATAGGGATCACATAACCGCAGGACAACCCGCAAGAGGTAACCTACCTGCTTAGCCTCAATCTGACATCACTTCATACCCTTTCACAACCACAATTACTACGCAATCGCTTAATCTTCCTGAGTCTAATCGCAACAATAATACATGAGAACCTAATTCATTCCGGCATTAAGCAACAGGAAAGATCCTTTAATACACTCATAACTCGGAACCATACGTTGCATCAAGATAGAAACCAAACACCTAATAGTCCTTTCTACATCTCAAGTAAACTCTTCTCATCACATTCAAATAATCTGAACACATCTCGCAGTCACATCATACTCACCACATAGCCACCCAATCACAAATTCTACTAATAAAGACATCACCGGACATATAATTCCTAAAAGCATGTGCTCACACAATCAAAATCTCCTTACTCAAGCTATAGTCAAAACCCGGCCTCAAGTCCTCCAGACTGCTCCATCATCAGCACGTCAAAATCACATCTCGCACCTCAACCATGGAATCACAAGCCGTCGATGTACAACTGATACCGAGCGCTCACGTGCGCATGCGAATGCATGGAAGGAATTCAAAGAGTTATGTATCAAGATGAATCAATTTTGCACGATAAGGAAAGAAAGATGAGAAGTATATATCCTAAATGCATTGTAGCCTCTCGAAGATAGGTATGGACGTCATCATACTGATCTGCAAGACTCTACTGGACACTTGCTCATGACTTGTAGAACCTATGAACCTAGGGATCTGATACTAACTTATCACGACCCAAAATTCAACTAGTCATAATGGCACCTAACCCAACCCGCTAGGTAAGCTAATTAACAACTATCCAATTCCAATGAAATTTAATAAGACAATTAAGTAAAAGAAAATATCTAAATCATATACATTTCCCAAGGACTGGTAGTACAAATCATGATCTTCTAAGAATAGAGTTTACAAAGATCAAATGAAGTAAATACATCATCTGTTTGAAGAGTACATAAATGGAGTTTTATAGATCTAAGGCTACCATGAACAAGAGGCAGCTACAACCGGAACGCAGGTACATCTTCAAATCTAGCTTCGTCGGTCTCAGCAACATCAGCTGCCAACATCTGCACGCAAGGTGCAGAAGTGTAGTATGAGTATAACTGACCCCGTATACTGAGTAAGTAACAAACATAACCTTAGGTTGAAAGTAGTGATGAGCTAGAACAAAGTTCGGGTCCAATACCAATATCCTACAACAATTCATAACGGCATAGTACAAGTAATAAAAGAAGTATCTCAAAAATAAAATTCTCAGCTCGTTCACAGTTCCAGAAAGTAGGCATGCTTTTCAAGTATCTCAATGAAAACCCAAATCTTTTACCGAAATTGCTAAAAATATGAGCAAGTTTGAAAATTGTGATTTTTCCCAAAAATCCTTCCAACAATAAATAAGATGTTTCATTTTCCTTTTAGATAGCAAGTGTAAAATGTCTCTCTATGCCCATATGTCAAGATGTATGAGAAGTCATAAATGGCGTGATACTATACAACATGAGGAAAACATACATCTCCATTCCTGTATGTCAAGTGTGCATGCCAAATGCAATGCAAATCAGTGATAAAGACCATATGCATACTCTCAAAGTATCAATTCACTCAGTCCTCTCATTCACTCAGTCCTCCCAATCACTCAGTCCTCCCAATCACTCAATCCCTAGAGTCACTCAGTCCTCCTAATCACTCGGCAGTCGGCACTCAGCACTTGCACTCAGTATGTAGCTGCGCTCACTGGGGGTGTGTACAGACTCCGGAAGGGCTCCTTCAGCCCAAGCACTATATCAAGCCAATCGTGGCATAAAATTAATGAAACATGCTGCGGCGTGCAGCCCGATCCCATAAATATCCTCAAAGTTAGGCCCTCGGCCTCACTCAATGTCAGAAAATATCAGTCCCAAAATAATGATGTGATGTATCAATATGTAGCAACAGAGACTGAGGTATGATATGAAATGAATGAACATGACTGAGCATGAAATTGCAATGTAATCAAATAACTCAACAGCAGTAACGACCTCAATGGGTCCCAACAGAGTAAGCACGTAGCCTAGACATGGTTTTTAACATGAATCACAGCTCAATAGCTCTAGTACATAGATTTCATGGTTACAGATATGATCAGATAGCTACACTGTACCACAGAAATAACGGAATTACAACTTACATGGTGCACGCCCACACGCCCGTCACCTAGTGTGTGCGTCAACTCAACACCAATCATATAACACATAATTCAGGGTTTCATACCCTCAGCATAAAGTTTAGAAGTGTTACTTACCTCGAACGAGCCAATCCCAATACCGAGCAAGCCAAGCGATGCTCCAAAAATGCCATCCCACACGTTCTGACCTCCGAACGGCTCAAAACTAACAAAACAAAACTCAAATACATCAAACAATGCTAAAGGAACCAATCCTAATCGAAAAAGATCAAATCTTGAATCAAAACCCCAAAATAGGCTAAAAGCCCAACCCGGGTCCGCACCTCAGAACCCAACAAAACTCATAAAATCCGATAACCCATTCAATTACGAGTCCAACCATACTAGTTTTACTCAAATCCGACTCCTAATCGGTGTTCAAAACTTGAAAATTCATATTATGAAACTTTAGGCCAAAACCTCCAATTTCCTCTTTGAAATTCATCAACCAAAAGCTAGAATCAAAGATTAATTCATGAAATATAACCAAAACCCAGTAGAAAACAATTACCCCAATTCATATGGTGAAGTTTGCTTTAAGAATCGCCTCAATCTGAGCTCTATGGCTCCAAAAATGTAAAAATGGCCGAAACCCTCGAAATAGAGTTCTTATAATCTGCCTAGACGTCCCTGGTAGACCCAGCCATATCTTAGACGGGAGGTGGAGCACATACCCCTATTGCTCAGGCTCCTAGGCATGCAACTGCTGGACAAATGGACTAGGCTAAACCTTCCTGTCTTCGGGGGTAAGCGCCATGAGGATCCCCAGGTCTTCATTGATTGGTGCAGGGACAAACTGCACAATATGAGTATATTAGAGTCCCACGGGTGGATTTCACTACTTTCCAGCTGGAGGGCAGGGCCCGTAGATGGTGGCAGTCACATCTTCTCGGCAGACCAGTAGGTTCTCCTCTCATGACTTGGGATCAGCTTACACGCCTTTTCTTGGATAGGTATATTCCACCCTGCCAGAGGGAAAAGTTGCAGTTTCAGTTTGAGTAGCTCCGGCAGGACTAGATGTCAGTGACCGATTATGAGGCGAGGTACTCTGAATTGTCTCTCCATGCACTTATGATACTTCCTACCGAGACAAAGGGGGTATAAAGGTTCGTTGTGGGGTTACACTCCGTTATTCGGGCCACTATAGCCCTAGAGGTTGAGATGGGACCTCTTACCAGTTGGTTGTGGAGATAGCTTGGAGGATTGAGGGTTATCATCAGCGGGACCGAGAGTAGATGCCGCTGGACAGAGGTCCCGTCATTCGGGAGGATTCAGTGGTGCTCCATCTGGGGGTAGGGGTCAGTTTGGAAGAGGTCAGCTGAGTAGGCCTACATATCCAGCACCGCCGCCTCCTCGGGGTGCTCCAGTTTGACCCAATTTCAGTGCTATGCCAGGGAGTTCCTACCGCCCACCAGCTATCCAGGGTTCTTCCAGTAGGTATTCATGCCATTAGGGTCAGACCTCAGGGTAGCAGTCCACCGCTCTGAGGGGTTGTTACGAGTGCAGAGATCTTGGCTGCATGAAGAGATTTTATCCCAGACTTCGGGGCAAGGCATTGCAGCAAGGTCAGAAGCCCATAATTACAGCACCAGTAGCCGCACCGGCCGTTCGGCCGCCCAGAGGTAGAGGGCAGGTGGGCAGGGGCCATCCTAGAGGTGAAGGCCATGCAGGTGGCGCTCCTGCTAGATTCTATGCTTTCCCAGCCAGACCAGATGTAGTGGCCTCAGATATCGTGATCACAAGTATTATTTCTATCTTCGGTAGGGATTCTTCGGTATTATTTGATCCAGAGTTGCATAGATTGGAGTGAAAGGGTTCGTCTGTCAGCACACCTAGTCGGATCATCTCTTTTATGAAGGCTCGACACATGGTCAAGAAGGGTTATTTGGCTTATCCAGCTTATGTTCAGGATACTACCGCACAGACTCCGGCGATTGATTCAGTACCCATAGTCCGGGAGTTTTCCGATGTGTTTCCTTCGTATCTTCCAGGCATGCCACCAGGTCGTGACATCGATTTTTGCATTGATTTGGCTCCAGGTACCCAGCCTATATCCATCCCACCGTACCGTATGGCTCCAAAAAAGTTGAAGGAACAGATTGAGGAGTTGCTAACAAAGGGGTTTGTCAGGCCGAGTGTATCACCTTGGGGCGCACCTGTGTTATTTGTGAGGAAGAAGGATGGGACTATGCGGATGTGCATTGATTACCGCCAGTTGAACAAAGTTACCATTAAGAAAAAGTACCCGTTACCGCGGATTGATGATTTGTTTGACCAGTTGCAGGGTGCCAGGGTGTTCTCTAAGATCGACTTGAGATCGGGGTACCATCAGTTGAAGATTCGGGATTCGGATGTTCTGAAGACTGCTTTCCGGACTAGATATGGCCATTATGAGTTTCTAGTGATGTCTTTCGATTTGACTAATGCTCCAGTGGCATTTTTGGATTTGATGAATAGGGTGTTCAGGCCTTATATTGATTCGTTCATCATTGTCTTCATTGATGACATTTTGATCTACTCGCAGCATAGAGGAGCACGAGCAGTACTTGAGAGTGGTGCTTCAGACCTTGCAGGAACAGAAGCTATATGCTAGGTTCTCCAAGTATGAGTTTTGGCTAGATTCTGTAGAATTCTTGGGGCATGTTGCATCCGGTGAGGGTATTAAGGTGGATCCCAAGAAGATTAAGGCAGTTCAAAGTTAGCCTCATCCCGCTACGACGTCTGAGATCAAGAGCTTCTTGGGATTAGCAGGTTATTATTGCCGATTCGTGGAGGGCTTCTCATCTATTGCAGTGCCTTTGACTAGGTTGACCCAGAAGGGTGCTCCATTTCGTTGGTCCGATGATTGTGAGGCGAGTACCAGTTCTAGTGTTGCCTTCCGGTTCGGGGATGTATACCATGTATTGTGACGCTTCACGCGTTGGCTTGGGTTGTGTATTGATGCAGGAGGGGCGAGTTATTGCATATGCTTCATGTCAACTGAAGCCCCATGAGAATAATTATCATGTACATGATTTGGGGTTAGCCACTATTGTCCATGCTCTTAAGATCTTGTGGCACTATCTTTATGGGGTGTCCTGTTAGGTTTACACTGATCATCGCATCTTGCAACATTTGTTCAAGCAAAGGGATCTAAATTTGAGGCAGCGCAGGTGGCTTGAGTTACTAAAGGATTATGACATTACTATTCTTTATCATCCGGGCAAGGCGAATGTAGTTGCAGATGCCTTAAGTAGAAAGGCATAGAGTATGGGTAGCTTGGCATTTATCTCAGCAGAGGAGAGGCCATTAGCTTTGAACGTTCAGTCCTTAGCTAACAGACTTGTGAGGTTGGATATTTCTGAGCCCCATCGAGTTCTTGCATGCGTCGTTGCCCAATCTTCACTTTTGGAGCAGATCAAGGCTTGACAGTTTGATGATCCACACTTGTTGGTTCTTAGGGAGACGGTACTACAGGGTGGTGCCAAGGAGCTTACTATCGGTGAGGATGGTGTTCTGCGACTCCAGGGTCGTCTATGTGTTCCTAACTTCGATGGCTTGAGGGAGAGGATCTAGAGAAGGCACACAGTTCAAGATATTCTATTCAACCAGGTGCTACGAAGATGTATCGCGACCTGAGCCAGCATTATTGGTGGCGGCGGATGAAGAAAGACATAGTTGAGTATGTTGGGAGGTGTCTAAATTGCCATCAGGTTAAGTATGAGCACCAGAGGCCAGGTGGCCTACTCCGGCAGATGACTATACCTGAGTGAAAATGGGAGCGCATTACTATGGACTTCGTAGTTGGGTTGCCACGGACCTTGCGGAAGTTTGATGCAGTTTGGGTCATTGTCGACAGGTTGACCAAGTCGGCACACTTCATTTCGGTGGTGACCACGTATACTTAGGAGAGGTTGGCCCAGATTTATATTCAGGAGATAGTCCAGTTACATGGTGTGCCTGTTTCCATCATATCACATAGAGGTCCTCAGTTTACTTCACATTTCTGGAGAGCGCTACAGAGTTAGTTGGGGACCCGGGTAGAGCTCAGCACAACATTTCATCCACAGACCGATGGGCAGTCAGAGCGGACAATTCAGATCTTGGACGACATGCTCAGGCATGCATGATTGACTTTGGAGGGTAATGGGATCGATTCTTGCCTTTGGTCAAGTTTGCATCAAACAACAGTTATCAGTCCAGCATCGAGATTTCTCCATTTGAGGCTTTATATGGTCGGCGATGTCGTTCTCCCATCGTATGGTTTGAGCCCGACAAGGCTAAGTTATATGGTACTGATTTGGTGAAGGATGCCTTGGAAAAGGTAATGTTGATTCAGGAGCGACTTCGCACAGCACAGTCCAGACAGAAGAGTTACGCGGACTAGAAGGCGCGTGATTTATCATTCATGGTGGGCGAGAAAGTTCTTTTGAAAGTCTCCCCAATGAAAGGGATTATGAGATTCGGGAAGAAGGGCAAGTTGAGCCCACAGTTTATAGGTCCATTCGAGGTGTTAAGACGAGTTGGGGAGGTTGCTTATGAGCTTCTTTTTCCTCCCAGCCTATCGGGAGTTCATCTAGTTTTCCACGTGTCTATGCTCAGTAGGTATCATGCCGACAGGTCACATGTGTTAGACTTCAGCACGATTCAGTTAGATGAGAGCCTGGGATATGAGGAGGAGCCAAGAGAAGGCGCGGTAAAGGTTCAGTGGAGGGGCCAACTTGTCGAGGAGCGACTTGGGAGTCCGAGGAGGACATGCGGAGTAGATATCCACACTTATTCAGCACTCCAGGTATGATTCCAGACCCGTTTGAGGATGAACGTTTATTTAAGAGGTGGAGAATGTAACGACCCGACCGGTCGTTTTTCTTTCTATAACCCCATTCCCTTAAATAAGGTTCACGTATGTGCTTTTACTCTTTTATGACTTGTGAGGATGGTTAGTTCGGGATTTGGAAGGGTTTGGGTTGAAATCGGAACACTTGGTTCCTTAGTTGGCTTCAAAAAGGCTAAGTTTGACTTCAATCAACATTTTGAGCAAACGACCTCGGAATCGGGATTTGACAGTTCCAATAGGTTCGTATGATGATTTCATACTTGGGCGTATGTTCAGATCGGATTTTGGATGACCCGGGAGTATTTCGGCACCCAATAGTGAAAGTTAGCTCTTTGAAGGTTTTAAAGTTCTTTTAATTTGGTTTGGAGTAGGTTTTTTGAGTAATCGAGATTCGTTTGGGATTTCGAGCCTGGAAATAGTTCCGTATGCTGATTTAAGACTTGCACGTAACATGTTATGTCATTCTGAGTAGTCTAAGTATGATTCGGCGCATTCGGAGCAATTCGGAAACTTGGAGTTCAAAACTTGATTCAATTTGGTTTTGTTGTTGTTTTACGTGTTTCGAGAGTTCGAGTCGGTCCGTATTATATTTATAGACTTATTGGTGTGGTTGTACGGGGTCCCGAGGGGCTCGGGTGTATTTAGGACCACCCGGAGCCAAGTTAAAGAAACAAGATTTTTCCAGTTCTGGTTTCCTTCTTCGCGTTCGCGTACGCCCTATAGCGTTCACTCAGAAGGATTTGGGCTGTGGGGAAATTAGCCCTTCATGTTTGCGAAGATGCCCTCGCATTCGAGTAGAGCAGGGCTGGTAAGCCTTCCCGTTTGCGAGTCCCTTGTCGCGTTCGCGTAGGCCAAGTTTTCCTGGGCCTGGACCGATTGCCTTCGCGAACCTTTTCCGCATTCGCGAAGAAGAGGGAAGTTGGGCAGAGAGTTTTAAAAATCAGGTCTTAGCCATTTTTGGGTTCATTTATTGCACAGTTGGGCAATTTTGGAGCTTCAAAAGGGGGATTTAAACCTAGCTATTAAGGGTAAGTAATTTCTACCTAATGTGAGTTTAATACATAGATTATGGGTAGATTTTAACATGTAAATTTGTGGAAAATATGGGTTTAGATAAGAATCCTAGGTCTTGATAAAAAAATGAGATTTTAACCACGAAAATGGTTATGGAATGGGATGAAACTTGTGTGTTTGAGTTCTTAAGGTTATGGGTGACGATTTCCTCCGAAAAGTTTTGGAATCTTGGCACGTGGGCCCGGGATTGAATTTTAGGAATTCTTCAATTGGCGTTGGGTAAACACTTTAATAATTAGGATATGAACTTTTGCGCATGTATTGACTGTTTTATATAACATTTGACTAGTTTCAAGTCGTTTGGCACGAATTGAGGGTTTAAGCACAATCTTGGGCCGGAAAGTAGGCTTTGAGACGAGGTAAGTCTCTTTTCTAACCTTGTAAGAGGGAATTAACCCCATAGGTGAATTTAATTAATATGTGCTTCTATTTGTGGGAGCTACATACGCATGAGGTGACGAAAGTCTGTACGTAGCTACTAATTATGCTTATGTCCGGGTAGTTTAGGTTTACATCATGCCTTGTTGACACCGTTAATTGATTATGCTTACTAATTGTCTTGAATTGGGCGGAGGTTGAGGATTTCAATATTTTAAAAGTTTCCAGTTGAATTTCTTGTTTGGAAAGAGTTGAGGGTTATTATGATAACTTGAGTAATCTATGTTCAACCGTGTCGCAAGTATATTCCGCGAACGGGGTAAATTTCCACTACTCTCATGGGAGCGGGCCGTTCGCCTCAGCAGGTTAATAGATGCATCTATGGTTTGTATCGTTTGACCCTCGGCAGTGCACCCAGTATATGTATATGTATTTTGGGATCGGGCCGTACGTCCTCGGCCTGATTCGTGCATATTAATACTGGGAGCCCAATTATAATTGCTATTGTTTCATTGGCTTGAGAGGTTAAATGGTTAGATGAGGGAAATTGATTTGGTACTTACTATCGGTGAAAGGATTATTTATTTATTTATTGCTTGCTTCTGAGTTCTATTGTCATTTACATATCCCATGCTTAATTATAATTTTGTATATTTTATTGTTGGCTCATAGTAAGTGTCGAAGTCGACCCCGCACTACTTCTTCGAGGTTAGACTAGATACTTACTGGGTACATGTTGTTTATGTATTCACGCTACACTTCTGCATTAAATGTGCAGGGTCTGAGGCAGATGCATCTGGATATCAGTCCGGCACGCATCCTTGACTATTACGAGGCTTTGCGGTGAGCTGCCTTCCGAGCCCATTCTGCATCAACTGAAGTATTTCTTTTGCTTTATTTTTATCTATTTCATCTCATACAGTAGGGTATTACTCTTTTATATATTCAACTAGTAGCTCATACACTTGTGACACCAGGTCTTGGAGATTTATGCTAGTAGACACTTGATGGTTTGGGGTTATTTTACTTATCTCACTTGCTTGAAAAATTTTGATATTGCATTTTTATTAAACTCTTATTTCTTATTTATGCATAAACAAAAAATCAACTACTTCAAATCTTTAAAAGAGTGGATCACAGAGTTAGTTCCTGGTTGGCTTGCCTAGCAGTAACGTTGGGCGACATTACGACTTATAGGAGGAATTGGGTCATGACATATGACTTGCATATAACATTTGAGTTCATTCCGAATTCATTTGGCATATTTCGGCGCGAGTTATAGAATTTAAAATTTCATAAATTCATAAGTCCGAATCGACGCGTGATTTGTAGCTCGCCGTTGTTATGTGTGATTTGAGGCCTCGAATAGGTTCATAATATATTTTGAGACTTGCTGATGTGTTCGAACAGGGTCCGAGGGGCTCGAGTGAGTTTCGGACTATTTTTAGGTCATTTTTAACTGTTGGTGTTTTATAGCACTGTGCGAAATATCTTATGCGCAGAGCTGATTTTGGAAGCTTATATCTCGCAATCTATAAGGAATATAAAAATTATCAAAATATGAAATTTGTAACCCTTTGATTCTAGTTTCCAAAAAGATAAACTGTTCATCATTTGGACATTTTTACAGAAAGTTATGTTCAATTGACTAAAGGCTGGTAATGCAGTTTTTGCTTGCCTCGCAATGTGCATCGCCAAAAATTTCTGATTCACAGCGCTGACTTTGGAAGCTTATATCTTGCAATCTTTAAGGAATCTAAAAATTATCAAAACATGAAAGTTGTAGTCCTTTCAATATAGTTTCCATAAAGATAAACTATACATCATTTGGACATTTGTACTGAACGTTATGATCGATTGACTGAAAGCTGGTACCGCAATTTTTGGCTTGAAAAGTTTGAGACAAGTTGCATCTCACAGATGCGACTTGCCTGGACAGAATATATATGTCCGGAGTCCGTCATTTTTGTTCATTTTTAAAGTTTTAGACCTCGGTTTTGGGAGATTTCAGAGGCACTTTTTACGAGTTTGAGTTGGGTAAGTATTCTTTATCCGACATTAGTTATATTTCATTATTCCATACTCATTTACATCATGAATCCGTGAATTTATGGAATAAAAATTAGATTTTTAAAATCTTCCAAAAACTATAATTTAAGATTTGAAAGCCAATCCGATGTCAAAATTCGATAATTTTTATATAGTTAAAATCGTATCGGAACGTGTGTTCGGATTTCGTGAGTTTTTCGGGGATTCAAGACGTGGTTGCCACTGTCAGTTTTTGAAATGAATTTTAGATTTTAATTCGGAAAATTAGTAATTTCATATGGAATCAATTCCTACTATTCGTGTTGAGAATATTGAATTGTTTGTGACTAGATTTGAAGCTTTCGAACACCAATTCGCGAGGGAAAGGTTTATTGGAATCTTGAATTTGGTTGCGAAGAGAGGTAAGTGTCGTGGTTAACCTTGACTTGAGAGAATAGAACCCCTGAGTTATTGTTACGTAAATTTCATGTGTAACGACGTATAGGCGAGGTGACGAGTGCCTATACGTCGTCAAATTGATTGTTTGCACATTTATCTGGAAATCATAAATTATTTTAAATCATGAATTAATTATTATATTAATTATTTATCTCATATTCCTTGCTCAATATTATGCCTTGAATCCATGCTATATTTGCTACATGCTTATTTGATTTTTGTGACTTAATTGTTACTTCACATCTAGCATACGAAATATTAAATTGCCTATTTACTCCTTAAATTTCACAATTAATTGCTACTTGTCATCACTTGTTTCTAAATAAATCATAATTATTATATGCTTGTTGTCTTACAATTTCATATTAATTGTTGCATTTATTGGAATAATTTCTTTTATAAGAATTGGTAAATTATATTATTGAGGAGCGGGTTGCACGCCGCAATATAAATAAAAGTGAATATATTGGAGGAGCGGGTTGCACGCCCCAACAGAATTGATTGAAAGTGAATATATTGGAGGAGCAGGTTGCACGCCGCAACATAATTTATTGAAAAGATATATTGAGGATCGGGTTGCACGCCGCAACGGAATTAAATAAAATTGGATATATTATGGGATCGGATTGCACGCAGCAATAGAATTGAATATGAATATATTGTGGGATCAGGTTGCACGCCGCAACGGAAAGTGATTTAAGTAATAATTGGTTATGACTGCCGAGTTGGCTTGATTGTTGATATGATTTATCGGTTTAATTTCTATTCCCGTTCTCCTAAATTGTTGTTGTTATTATTATTGCATGCAGGTTAATGTAAGTGACATGCCTTAGCCTCTTCACTACTTCGTCGAGGTTAGGCTCGGCACTTACTGGGTATATGGGGTCGGTTGTACTCACACTACACTCTGCACTTCTTGTGCAGATACCGGAGTTGGTCCCAGTGGCGTACTGTAGATTTGCTCGGATTCAGCTATCCACAGGAGACTTGAGGTATAGTTGCACGGCGTTCGCAGCTCTGAGGTCCTCATCTACTTTATTTTAGCTGTGTATTTCTGTCAGACAACTTTATTTTCATTCAGACCCTTATTTGTATTATTCTAGTAGCTCGTGCACTTGTGACACCAATTCTGGGATGGTATGTAGACATCGCAATTATTATGGTTTACTCACTTTATTTTAGATTTTATTCCAGTTATTAGTTTCTTTATTATTAATTAAATTAAATTGTAAAAACAATTGTTAAAATTATTTTAACGTTGGCTTGCCTAGCAAGTGAAATATTAGGCACCATCACGGTCCCGAAGTTGGAAATTTCGGGTCATGACAAACAGTCACAGCAGCCGAGGTCCTGTTATACTAGTGGTGATTCGAGGCACATTGCTAGATTTTGCCCTTGGGCACCGGGCAACTCACAACAGTAGGGTTCTCGTGCCATGGTTCCAGCACCGGTTGCTTCACCGCCTGCTCAGCCAACTAGAGGCAGGGGTCAGACAACCAGAGGTGGAGGTCAGGCCATTAGAGGTGAAGGCCAGGCCATTAGAAGTGGAGGCCAGTCAGTTAGAGAATATCCCAGGGACGCGATTCAGAGTGGTGGGGCCCAACCCCGATGTTATGCTTTTCCAGCTAGGCCTAAGGCTGAGTCATCTAACGCTGTTATCACAGGTATTGTTCTAGTTTGCCATAGAGATGCTTCAGTTCTATTGGATTCGGGCTCTACTTATTTGTACATGTCATCCTACTTTACTTCATATCTGGTTGTGCCTGGTGATTCTTTGAGTGCTTCTGTGTATGTGTCCACACATGTGGGAGATTCTATTATAGTAGATTGTGTCTATCACTCCTTTGTGGTTACTATTGGGAGTCTGGAGACTCGTGTAGATCTCCTACTTCTTGATATGGTAGATTTTGATATCATCTTGGGTATGGATTGGGTTTCACCTTATCATGCTATATTGGATTGTCACATCAAGACGGTGACCTTAGCTTTGCTAGGGTTGCCTCGATTAGAGTGGAGAGGGACTCCTAGCAATTATACCAACAAGGTTATCTCTTATATGAAGGCTCGACGTATGGTCGAGAAGGGGTGTCTAGCTTATTTGGCCTATGTTCGTGATTCTAGTATGGAAGTTCCTTCCATGGATTCAGTGCCTGTTGTTTGTGACTTTCCAGAGGTATTTTCTGCAGACCTATCGGGGATGCCGCCCGACAGAGATATTGATTTCTGTATTGATTTCGCTCCGAGCATCAGCCCATTTCTATTCCTCCATACCATATGGCCCCGCCAGAGTTGAAAGGATTAAAGGAGCAGTTGCAAGATTTGCTTGATAAGGGCTTCATTAGACCTATTGTCTCGCCCTGGGGTGTGCTTGTGTTGTTCGTGAAGAAGAAAGATGGATCGATGAGGATATGCATAGACTATCGGCAGTTGAAAAAAGTCACCATCAAGAACAAGTATCCATTGCCGAGGATTGATGACTTATTTGATCAACTTCAGTGTGTCAAGGTGTTTTCGAAGATTGATTTGAGTTCTGACTACCATCAATTGAAGAATAGGGCATCCGATGTCCCTAAGACAGCTTTTCGAACTCAATATGGGCATTATGAGTTTCTAGTGATGTCATTTGGGCTGACTAATGCCCCATCATCATTTATGGATTTGATGAACTGGGTGTTCAAGCCCTACTTGGATTCCTTCATGATTGTATTTATTGATGATATCTCGATCTACTCCCGCAGTCGAGAGAAGCACGAGCAACATCTTCGGATTGTACTTCAGACTCTGAGAGACAGCCAGATATATGCCAAGTTTTCAAAGTGCGAGTTTTGGTTGGACTCGGTCGTCTTCTTGGGGCATGTCGTATCAGCAGAGGGCATAGAGGTGGATCCTAAGTAGATTGAGGCAGTTCAGAACTGGCCTAGACCTACTTCAGCTACAGAGATCCGGAGTTTCCTGAGTTTGGTGGGATATTACCACCGGTTTTTGAAGGGATTTTCCTCTATAGCATCCCCATTGACCAGATTAACCCAGAAAGGTGCCCCGTTCAGATGGTCAGACGAGTGTAAGTTGAGCTTTCAGAGGCTCAAGACTGCATTGACTACGGTGCCAGTGTTGGTGTTTCCCACAGATTCAGGATCTTACACGGTGTATTGTGATGCATCTCGTGTTGGGCTTAGTGCATTATTGATGCAGGATGATCGCATATGTGTTGCGGTAGTTGAAGGTTCATGAGAAAAACTACCCTGTTCATGACTTAGAGTTGGCAGTCATTATTCACGCGCTGAAGATCTGGAGGCATTATCTTTACAGCGTGTCGTGCGAGGTATTCATAGATCATCAGCAGTATTTGTTCAAGCAAAAGGATCTCAATTTGAGACAGAGAAGGTGGTTGGAGCTGTTGAAAGATTATGATATCACCATTTTGTATCATCCCGAAAAGGCCAATGTGGTGGCCGATGCCTTGAGTAGGAAGGCAATGAGTATGGGCAGCCTTGCGTACATTCCAATTGGTGAGAGACCCCTCACCTCAGATGTTCAGGCTTTGCCCAATCAATTCGTAAGGTTAGACATTTCAGAACCCAGTCATATTCTAGCTTGTAAAGTCGCCCGGGCTTCCTTGTTTGAGTGCATTAGAGAGCGGCAGTATGATGAACCTCATTTACTTGTCCTTAGGGACACAGTGCGGCATGGTGGTGCCAAGCAAGTTGCTGTTGGAGATGATGGGGTTTTGAGGATGCAGGGTCGTATTTGTGTGCCGAATGTAGATGGGCTTCGTGAGTTGATTCTTGAGAAGTCCCACAGCTCCTGGTATTCTATTCCTTCGGGTGCCTCCAAGATGTATCAGGACTTGCGGTAACATTATTGGTGGAGAAGGATAAAGAAGGATATATTTGCATATGTAGTTGGGTGTCTAAATTGTCAGCAAGCTAAGTACGAGAATAAGAGACCTAGTGGTTTGCTTCAGGAGTTCGAGATTCCTGAGTGGAAGTGGGAGCATATCACTATGGATTTTATTGTTGGACTCCCACAGTCTCAGAGGAAGTTCGATGCGGTATGGGTCATTGTGGACAGGCTGACCAAGTTAGCGCATTTCATTCCTATGGCAGTTACCTATTCTTTAGAGCGGTTGGTTGAGATTTACATCCGTGAGATCGTCCGACTTCACGGTGTGCCCGTATCTATCATTTTTGATCAAGGTACGCAGTTCACCTCGCACTTCTAGAGTTGCAGTACAACGTGATTTGGGCACGTACGTGGAGTTGAGAATATCATTTCATCCCCAGATGGACAGATAGTCCGGGCACACTATTCAGATATTGGAAGACATGCTTCGCGCTTGTGTTATAGATTTTGGAGGTTCTTGGGATCAATTCTTGCCACTTGCAAAGTTTGCCTACAATAACAACTACCAGTCGAGCATTCAGATGGCTCCCTATGAGGCATTATATGGGAGGTAGTGTCGTTCGCCAGTTGGATGGTTCGAGCCGGGGAAGGTTCAGTTGTTGGGTACAGGATGCCTCGAACAAGGTCAAGATTATTCAGGATCGACTTCGTGCAGCTCAGTCTAGACAAAAGAGTTATGTCGACTGTAGAGTTCATGATGTTGCATTTATGGTTGGAGAGAGGGTATTGCTCCGGTTTTCACACATAAAGGGTGTGATGAGGTTTGGGAAGAAGGGCAAGTTGATCCCTAGGTGTATCGGACAATCCGAGATTCTTCAAAGAGTGGGTGAGGTGGCCTAAAAGCATGCATTGCCACCTAGCTTATCAACAGTCCATCCGGTGTTCCATGTGTCCATAGTCCGGAAGAATCACGGTGATCCGTCCCATGTGTTATATTTCAACTCAGTCCAATTGGACAAGGATTTGACTTATGAGGATGAGCCGGTGGCTATTATAGCCCGACAGGTTCGACAATTGAGGTCAAAGAGTTCGAGTGTAGTGGAGAGGTCAGTCGATCGAGGCATCCACCTAGGAGTCCGAGTCGGACATGCGGATTAGATATCCACACCTTTTCACATGTCCAGGTACTTTTCTATGTTCGTTCAAGGATGAACGGTTGTTTTAGAGGTGGAGAATGTGATGACCCGATAGGTAATCTAGAGTTTTAACCCTTAATTCTATGTTTCAAAACCTCAAATAGCTCCTTTTAGCCTTCTTTGGTTTGCGTGCGCAGTCTATGTCTTTTCAGGAAGGCTCTTGTGTGCAAAATTGATTAAAATGTGAATTCATGCCTTAAAAATTCATTTGAGTTGACTTCGGTCAATGTTTGAGCTAACGAACCCAGATCCGTATTTTGACGGCCCTTGTGGGTCCGTATCATGATTTGGGACTTGGGCATATGCCCCAAATCCAATTCGGAAGTCCCTACCTCGAGTTATCGCATTTTGTCAAAAATTTAAAGTTTAAAGGTTTAAAGACTTTATAAGTTTGACCATAATTTGACTTTGTTGATATCGGGTCTGGATTTTTTTTCTGGAACTTGGTATAGGTCCATTACTGTATTTATGACTTGTCTGCAAAATTTGGTGCAAAACAAAAGTGATTTGACGTAATTCGGACGTCCGATTGTTAAAATAAAAGTTCTTAAGTTTTATTGAAAATTTCATTCGTTTTGGTATCTGATTCGTAGTTCTAGGTGTTATTTTGGTATTTTGATTGCGTGAGCGAGTTTGTATAATATTGTTGGACTTATGTGCATATTTGGTTTGGAACCCCGAGGGCTCGGGTGAGTTTCGGATAGGCTACAGGTGTTTTGAACTTAAGGAAAATTGTTGGTTTTAGCTTATGTTGGTTTCTGGTGTCTTTTTCTTCCTGATCGCGAAGAATGTCCCGCGATTGTGCAGGGTTGTTTGGGATAAGGGAAGGGATCGTTCTTTGCGAACGCGTGGACCTGGTCGCGAACGCAAAGTGGAGGGGGGCTTGCCCTTCCCGATCGCGACATCCCTTCCGCGAACGCGAAGCATTAAGGGCTTGGGGGGGAGACTGGGCTGGAGTGCAACGCGAATGCGGACCCTGGGCCACGAACACGATGGTCAGGGGGGAAGAACCATCACGAACGCGAAGGCCATTCTGCTCGTTGTGCTTCGTGATCATGCCAGGCCCTTCGCGAACGTGAAGAAGGCCTGACGCCTAGTGATTTAAATGTTTCAAAAACGGGATTTCACCCATTTTTCATAAACCCTCCATTAGAGCTCGGCCTAGAGGCGCTTTTGAAGGGGGAACTCATCACCAATTGATAGGTTTGTATACTTTAACTCATTTTCTTCCATTTCTAACATCACCCATTAATTTCTAGCCTTAATCTTTATTCTTCCATGGTAGAAAACTAGGGATTTAGGAAGAATTCGGGTTTTTGGAAAAATTCGGGATTTAGACATCAATTTGGGACCAGATTTCAAAACTAATTACATAATCGGGCTTGGGGGTGAATGAGTAAATGGATTTTGGTCTGAACCTCGGGTTTTTGACCAAGCAGGCCCGGGATTGACCTTTTTTGAATTTTTGGGAAAAATATAAAAAAAACATATCTTTATGTATTGTAATTGATTCCCTTAGCATTATTTGACGTTATCGAGTCGATTGTGGTTAGATACGAGTGGTTTGGAGGCGGATTCTAAAGGAAAGGCCACGGTAGATCTCTAAATTGACTGCAGAGTGAGGTAAGTGTCGTGGTTAACCTTGACTTGAGGGATTAGGACTTTTTTGCCTATTTACCACGTGTTTAAATGCTTGGGTACGACGTATATGTGAGGTGATGAGTACTTATGCGTTGTTGTTGGGTTAAAGAATGCGGGTGGGACTTGTTTCTTGTAATTTACATCCTTCTTTAATTATGGTATCCATGCTTAGATTAGTTTATTACTTAATTGATCTTTCTTTTCGCATTTGTGAACTATTTGTGATAATTGAGTATTTTTGGAAGTTGAGGTTTGGTATTGTGGTACGGTTGTTGATGTAAGGTTTATTCTTGCTTATTCTATCTCCCCAAATGTTATGTATTCATTGCTACATGGTAAGGAGGAGTGTTAAAGCACGAAGGGTAATGTTGTCCCGATTATTGTTTCATTTATTCATTAATACATAGTGAGGAAGAGAGTTAAAGCACGAAGGGTGATGTCGTGCCGTATTTATCATTTCATGATGAAATTGAAAGTAAGAGCACGAAGGGTGATGCCATGCCATATTTATCATTTTATGGGGAGATTAAGATTAAACACACGAAGGGTGATGACATGCCGTATTTATCATTTTATGGGGAGATTGAGATTAAAAACACGAAGGGTGATGCCATGCCATATTTATCATTTTATGGGGAGATTGAGATTAAAAACACGAAGGGTGATGCCGTGCCATTATTGTTGTTCTATGTGAGGTTGAGAGTAAAAGCACGATGGGTGATGTCGTGCAGTCTTTATTCATTATGTTATCCGTTTCCATTTGTTGGTGATTTACTTGATGATTTTATGTTGTTAGTTTTTTTATAGCTATTGTATCATGTTCCCTTTCGCATGCCCCCTCCCAATAGTACATGTTTAATATTTATTATTGTTATGTTGTACGTATATTTTCGTTTGCACATGTTTAATTACGTGAGTGTTCTATCATAGCCACGTCACTACCTCGTCGAGGTTAGGCTCGATACTTACGAAGTACATTGGGTCGATTGTACTCATACTTCACTCTACACTTCTTATGCAGATATTGGTATTGGTCCCAGCTGTAGGTGAGGTGCATCAGCTCGGATTGGCATATTTGGAGACTCGAGGTAGATCTGTTGGCGTCTGCAGACCTTGAAGTCCCCTTTCTCTTTCCTTATTTATTGTTCATTTCATTCGAGACAGTTGTACTTTTTTCAGACTTTATTTGTAGCACTTCTAGAAGCTCGTGCACTTGTGACTCCAGATCCAGGTTGTACTTAGATATTTTTATTTACCCTCAAAATCGGATAACAATTAAATTTATAAATGGTTTTAAGGATACGTAGATTAATTTGATACAAAGCGATAAATTAAGTCAAATTGAATAAAGAAAGATAAAATGGATTCAAACCACACAAGGAGGATAGTTCCAGCCTTAATTAAATATTCATCCTCGATCCGGGCTCGCTATGGCCAGCACTGATGAACAATAGAAAGAGCTGATAACAGAGAAAATAATAGTATATTGCTTTGGAATACGTGTTACCGCTCCTTAATGAATTATCAGACCTCCTTTATATAGTAGGGAAATCCTACTCTAGGTACAAGTCTATAAAAGGTAAAAAAATCCTCTGATTAACTAATTGCTGGTTCTTCACTGATACATGCCGAGATCCCCGTCGTTATATCTAACCAATCACGGATATTACGGCCTTCCGTTGGCCGTTCTCGATTGTTCAACAATGTTCTTCGAAGTCGTTCAAGGCTAAGACCGATTCCGAACCATGACCCGGATATTCTTGAAGGCGGGTGTCATGCCCTCGGATTCTGACTCGATGAGACCTTTGCCTCGATTTCGGTCCCCTATCATCATGTCTCATGCTTGGCTTATTTTGTCAGTGACCGGGGTATAACATGAGCCCGATTTTACTCGTATACAGATAGTCCCCTCGTTTCTTGGAGAGTAAATGACGAGAAACTACATGAGCTCCCGATTATTACTTCGACACATCGCGGCAGAAACGACAAAACATTCGAAAAGTCCCATCAGTCATGTCATAATGGGATTAAATGCATGTTAGTCGCCGGTCCCTAGACGCGAAACGTCGCTGAACTCCTATAAATACCTCCTCCTCTGTCCTCCTCCTCTGTCCATTTTTCACTTTACACCACCTTCGTACCTTCAGGATTTCAATACTTTTTAGTGTTTTTACCTCCGTTACTCAAGGTTCTTCAGTACTTTGCAAAACTTTTACTCATCTCCTACTCAAGCCAACAAGTCTGATCTTTCAACTTTCAATCTTTCTCCATCTTTTCTAAACTTTTTCTTCCATAACAATGGCAAAAACCTCAAAATCCGTTCCTTAGAAAGATGTTCCTTCTTCTTCGAAACCGACCACCGAGGTCGAGAAGACCGTCCCTGATACGGTTGTTGATGAACCGATGGAAGAGCTCCCCTTGAAGATGTTCATTTCCGGTGGTTGTTCGGTCACCGACAACTTCAAGGTTGAGAAGCGTCCTTTTGTACAGGGTCGGTGTGAAGAGGCCTCGAGATATATCTTCTCAATTACTGAAGAAGTCCTCCCCGTGGCTCGAAAACACTACAACTAGGCCGACAAATACATAGTGGTCCCTGACCTTAAAGAAGCCATTACCACCCATGTCGAGGGATATCTAAGTGTTTACACTTATCCCTTTACATTGGGTTCGGTAGACCCGGTCATATTAGACTTCTGTAGGAGGTTCAACGTATGCCTTGGCCAGATCCATCCATCAATGTGGAGGATCGTGATCCTCCTCCGATTCTTTGTGAACAAAATCGATGGGTGCTCATTTACCATCGATTATCTACTCCGCTTATACAATCCCTGAATCTTCTGTGGGGAGCTGATAAAGCTAGTACGCAGGGCCAGCAAAGCCCCGTTCTCGAGCATTGTCAAGGACTGGGATCGGGGTTGGGAATGGCATTTTGTCCGGGTGAGGAACGCCGACCTGGTACCTGCTGAGTGGAGACCATTCCCTGAAAGGGTGAACGCATCACGTAAGTATTCCCTTTAAGCATCGATTTTATGTCATATCTTCTCTTTTATAATCGGTACTTGTTATGTCGTAGTCCTTGCTCGAGTTCTAAATGCTATCCCTCGGCACAAGGAGTGGGTCGAGGGCATTGTGTCACAGATACCCTACTCCGAGCACTCATTGCATAAACTTTCAAAAGGCCGCTAGGAGGTCCGTTCCCATGCTAAGGTTCCTTTCACAAGCAAGTCGTATTGAACGTTTTCTTCTAACATCGCATCCTTATCCCCTTTACTTTCTTTTGAAGATTTGCCTAACAATGCCAAGCTTAGGCCTCCGGTCATTGACGAGGACTTGCCTATTAAGTCTCCTGCTCCGGGGCAGGCTGGAGAGAGGAAAAGGAGGAGGGCTCCGAGTTCTCCGAGCTCGGAGAAAAACAAATCAAGGAGAAGGCTGGTGCGCGAGCCAAAGGAAAGAACCAGCTCCCGAACACCAGCTTTAGACTTGCTATATCGGCTTAGGGACGAGTCCGATGGGGAAGAGACTTTTGTGGCCCGCGGGCCGTCGCCCCTCGAAGAGCAGGTGGCCATTGAACCAGAGACCCACAAGGCCGATCTTCCTCAGGCTAGGGAGGTCGATGAGGAGGCTGGGGGTGAGGCTTTCCTAGAAGCGGGTAGTGCCCCGAAGGAGGCACTTGGTGTGATAGACATCACCGAGTCCCCCTCGTTTACCGAGTGTTTGTACAACGAGGCCCAAACGATGAAAGAACAACCCAACAAGGGGGCCCACGGAGCGGATGATCCCCTCCACTGCATTTTTGACAGTATGGGGATTCCATAGCCATGGAGGATGCCACCGAGTTAGGTGACTTAGAGGTACCAAAGAAAAGTTCATCCTCGGAGGAAGGTGGGCCTAACTTGAGCCCGAGACTGGTCAACCGGTTCCCTGACCCGAGTGTGGATCCTGGTCGGAAGCGGTCAATTATCATCATCGTTCCAGAGGATGCCCGAGTTCTTTCTGCCCCTGTTGAGGTAGTTAGTTACCTCCGGTGCCTGGTAACCGACGAAGAACAAGAAATAATGAACGAGATTGATGCGCCATGCCTGTTAAACGAGGCACAATAGGCGCTGAACCGGTTACGGTGTTGCCAAACTTTTTCCTTTTTTCAACTTTAGTTCCTGATGATTCTAATATTTCTTCTCATATTTATAGGCCTCGGTGCTTCACCATGAAACCTTCCTAAAGTATCAGGATGAGCTGAGCCAACTCGAGGCCGAAGTCAAAGAGCTTGCTGAGAAGAGAGACATGTACAAACTTCTCAGCGAGCAACGTGAAGTAGAGGCTAAGAGCCTTCGAGCCGAGTTAGACGCGGCTCAGAAAAGACACGCTGACCTGGTGGAACAGGTAAAAAACTTTGAAGTTAGTGATGATGAGCTAGACACGGTTACTAATGGTCAGAACCCGCAGGTCCAATAGAAGATTGATCGGATCGACCAACTCCAGGCCGAGATGGATGTAATCAAGGTCAAGGCCAAAGAATGGAAGGGCAAGATGGATCGCTTGGCCTCGAAAAAGGAGACTTCCCGGGCACAATTAACCTCGCTGGAGGCTCAACTTTGAGCGATGAGGGAGAATGCTGAGGCCCGATCCCAAAAAGTCAAAGAGTTCGAGTCTCAGCTGGGCTCGGCTATTGCCGATCGAGATACCCTCACCAAGGAGCTTAGAGCAGCCAAGTCAGTGGCTTAAATAACCAGGGCCGATGCTGATGAGATGGTGGCCCAGTACAAAGCCGACGCTGAGGCAGCCCAGGACCGCCTGAAAGATATCGTTGAATATGTGAAGTGGCAGTCCCGAAGGGAAGCCCCCGAGAAGGTTCATGCCCGGGGTTTTGATTTATCATCCGAGATCGAAAATGCTAAGTGGTTCGAGGCCGAGGCCGAGGCCAAGAAGTTGGCATATCCCGAGGATGAAGGTGACTTTAAGGGTTCTAGCGGATCCGGGGACCGAGAGGACCCCGATGGTCGTGGTGATGAGGGGGGGCTCCGGCAAGGACCAGGCCTCTTAGGTGTTTTGTAGATGTTTTTGTACTTTTTACTTTTTGTTGAGGCCGTTCGGCCTTTGTAATGATCTTTTAATATATATACAAGGCTTTTTTCTTTCGGCAATTTTCAAACTTTTTTCTTTTTTCTTTTTTCTTTATGATTGCAAAGATTTAGGATGCCTTAGCACGTAATAATTAGGTCTTATTCGAAGGTTCGAACATTGTTCGTTTTCGATATTATTTTGCTTAAGACTCGTGGGGGGATTGGTATGACTGGAAGCTGTTCCCGAAATGTTTACTTAGAATTCTTTATAATTTTGCCAAGGGTAGCCTTCGAACCGGTTTAGAAATTTTGAAGGCCTTGTGTTTTTTTTACGGATCTTAGATGTCTCCGAGCCGTTCTAGCACGGCCGTAGCCTTTTAAGTTCGGGTGTTACCCTATGGGCTTATTACCCCGATTCATCCGAGCTTTCACAAGATAACAGTCCCCAAATGGGGATGACCGTAGCCTTTAAAGTTTGGGCACTGCCTAATAGGTTTTGCGTCCCCGGGTTTCGATAGCCCAGGCTGTCCGAGTTTGTCTTTAGACGACAGTCCGCGAGTGAGAGTGATCTCTTGGACCCTGATAGAGGTGGCCCTTGGGCTCGATGTTTTAAGGGGACATAATGTAGTAATGTTTTAGAGAAAAGTATTTATCTGCAAGGTAGAAACTTTCTTTCATTTCTATGCGCAATATACAAAGTTTCAAATGTGTTCAAGCCTTTTGTTATGGCTTGGGTGGTCTATGTGGGCACGGTTCATCTAACTATTTGGCCCTTACAGTAAATCCTATCCACCGAGCCTTGACTATTTGAGCACAAAGTTTATTTCTTTGCTAAAATTATTTTTCGAGGGTGACGCCCCCCAATATTCGAGGCCGAACTTTAGAGAGGCCTCAGATACTGTTGACGTGATCTTTGAAACCGGTTCACATTTGGTCTTCAATTCTAATTAGCACGTTCCACTATTGTCTCATTAAAAACCTTGCCGAAAAACCCATTTGGGACAAAACCGGTTCAAGGGAAAAAGAGTGGAATGCGTGCTTCTAGGCCTAAAAGTTGTATCATTCTTTGACCGTTACCTGCAAATGTTAGTCCAATATGTAAAGAAAAGAAATGAATGGGGTCGTACCTTAGTAGTAGTATCATTTTAAGTGGGTTATGTTCCAGTTGTTCGGTAGCCATTCACCGTTCTCCATTTCGAGTTTGTACGATCCTTTCCCGGTGATCTCGATAATTCGATGTGCGCCTTCCCAATTTGGTCCCAGCTTCCCTTCATTCGGGTTCCAGATGCTCAGTGTCACCCTTCTTAACACCAAGTCCCCAACACTGAAGTGTCTAAGGTTGGTTCTTTGATTTTAATACCTTCGATCTGTTACTTTTGGGTGGCCATTTGGACGAGGGCGGCCTAGCGATTTTCCTCTAACAGTTCCAGGTTACTACTCATAGCCTCGTCATTTGACTCTTCGGTTACATATCGGACCTGAAGACTCAGTTATCCTACTTCGACCGGTATAAGAGCTTCTGCACCATAGACCAACGAGAACGGAGTGGTCCCGGTACTAGATTTTGAGGTCATACGATATGCTTATAGGACTTCGGGCAAGATTTCCTTTCATTTTCCTTCGACATCGGTCAACCTCTTTTTGAGGTTCTGGAATATGGTTTTGTTCGTGGACTCTGCTTGTCCGTTCACACTAGGGTGATATGGTGTCGATTGGATTCTTTTGATCTTATGGTCCCCGAAAATCTTACTCAATTTGTTGCCGATGAAATGCTTCCCGTTGTCGCACATGATCGGCCGACATTCCAAACCGGCATATTATGTGGTCCCAGATGAAATCAATAACTTCCTTCTCCCTAACTTTCTCAAATGCCTGGGCTTCCACACACTTAGAAAAACAATCATTCATAAATAAGATAAATTGAGCCTTACCGGGCGCCCAAGGCAGGGGACCAACGATGTCCATCCCCCATTTCATGAATGGCCAGAGTGATAAGGCTGAATGCAGCGGCTCCCCGGGCTGGTGGATCATCAGAGCATGCCTCTGACACTCATCGTATTTTTGTACAAACTCCTTTGCGTCTTTTTTCCATATCGATCGAGTAATAGCCGGCTCTAATTATCTTCCGAACCAATGACTCGGCTCCAAAATGGTTCCCGCAGGTGCCCTTGTGGATTTCCCTCATGACATACTCGGTGTCTCCCGGTCCTAGACTTATTGTGAGTAGGTCAGCGAACGTTCTCCTGAATAAGGTACCGTCTTCGCACAAGCTGAATCGGGCTGCCTTTGTACGTAGAGCCCTCGATTCTTTAGGATCCGAGGGCAGTTTTTCGGTCTTCATATACTCTATATATTTGTTTCTCTAGTCCCAGGTTAGGCTTGTTGAGTTTATCTCGGTGTGACCTTCTTCCACTACCAATCTCAGGAGTTGTACGACCGTCCCCGAGTTGAAGTCATCGTCGTCCACCGACGATCCCAAGTTAGCAAGAGCATTGACCTCACTGTTTTGATCCTGAGGTATATATTGCAAAGTCCACTCCTTGAACTGGTGTAGCGTTACCTATATTTTATCCAGGTATCTTTTCATTCACTCCTCTCTGACTTTGAACGTCCCATTAACTTGGTTCACCACAAGGAAGGAGTCACACTTAGCCTCGATCACCTCTACCCCGAAGCTTTTAGCCAGTTCGAGACCTGCAATCATGGCCTCATACCCGGCCTCGTTGTTAGTTAATATTACAGTCCTAATAGATTGTCTTACTACATTACCTGTTGGTGGCATCAATATGATGCCATGTCCGGACCCCTTTGCATTCGATGCACCGTCCATAAAGAGGGTCCGAATTCCCGAAGAAGTCCCCGAGTTTAAGAACAATTCTCTTTCGACCTCGGATATTAGGGCCAGCATAAAGTCGGCCACGAAGTCTGCCAAAATTTGAGATTTGATGGCGGTCCAGGGTCGATATTCGATATCGTACCCGCTGATTTCCACGGCCCATTTGGCCAGTCGTCCCGAGAGCTCGGGTTTATGCATTATGTTTCTCAATGGGTAAGTAGTTACAACACATATGGGGTGGCATTGAAAGTATGGTTTTAGCTTCCTAGAGGCGCTTAGCAAAGTGAGCGCCAATTTGTCTAAGTGAGGATACCTTATTTCGACCTCGCCTAGAGTTCTGCTAACATAATAGATAGGAAATTTCGTACCTTCTTCTTCCCGGACCAGGACTCCACTTACCGCCACCTCGGATACTGCTAAGTATAGGTACAGTTGTTCGTCTGCCTTCAGAGTGTGAAGCAAAGGTGGGCTCGAGAGGTACCGTTTGAGTTCCTCCAAGGCTTGCTAGCACTCCGGAGTCCATGAGAAGTTATTCTTCTTCTTCAACAATGAGAAGAACGGATGGTTCTTGTCGGAGGACCTCGAGATAAATCGACCCAAAGCGGCTATGCGTCTGGTTAACCTTTGTATGGACTTGACGTTGTCCACTATGGTAATGGTAATGTCCTCTATGACCTTGATTTTATTTGGATTGATTTTGATCCCCCGGTTGGACACCATGAATCCGAGAAATTTTCCGGATCTGATCCCGAATGCACATTTTTCTGGTTTTAGCTTCATACTTTATTTCTTCAATATGTCAAAGGTTTCCTGTAAATGCTTCAAATGGTCGTCTTCTTGTAAGGACTTAACCAACATATCGTCAATATAAACCTCCATTGGTTATCCTATCTATTCTTTGAACATTCGATTTACTATGCGTTGGTAAGTGGCACCGACGTTTGTTAGTCCGAATGGCATTACGTTATAGCAGTAGGTACCGTACTTAGTGATGAACGACGTATTTTCCTGATCGCACGGGTCCATCTGAATTTTGTTATACCCGGAATAGGCATCGTGAAAACTGAGGATCTAGTGGATAGCCGTCATATTAATCATGCGATCGATGTTGGGCAAAGGGAATAAGTCCTTGGGACATGCCTTATTCAAATCTTTATAGTCTACACACTTTCTTAATTTATTCCCTTTTTTAGGGACTACCACTACGTTTGCTAACCAATCCGGGTACTTAACCTTCCGAATGGACCCTATTTTAAGGAGTTTAGATACCTTATCTTTGATGAATGCATGCTTGACTTCAGACTGGGGTCTCCTTTTCTGTTTGACTGGATGGAACTTCGGGTCCAAGCTTAGCTTGTGAGTGGTTATTTCCGAGGGGATCCCTATCATATCAAGGTGGGACCAAGCGAAACAATCCATGTTAGCTATAAGAAATTTAACGAGTTTTTTCTGAGCTCGGGACTTAACCCCGTGCCCAGGTATACCTTTCGATCGGGCAAATGCTAGATCAATATGACCTGCTCCAGTTCTTCGACTGTTGGTTTGATGGCATCGGAGTCATCGGGGGTTAAAAAGACTTGGGAACCCCGTAGTCGTCATCTTCATCGGTCCCCTGTTTCTCTGGTTGGGTCGGGGCCAGTGTAAGTAATTGTTATTTGGCTTCTTCCTTGGCGACCAAACCCAGACTTTTTGTCATTGTAAGCATGGATATCGGGACCACCTCATCAACCGCGAACATCTTCTTTATGGCCGGTTGTTCTCCATAAATTGTTTTTATCCCTCCTGGCATTAGGAATTTCAACACTTGGTGTAGAGTCGAGGGTACCGTCCCCATGTTGTGGATCCATGGCCTTCCGAACGGAGCATTGTACCTCATATCTCATTCACCGGTAATGGTCCCGGCGACATTCACCAGTAATGTTATCTCCCCTTTAGTGGTCTCACATGCCATGTTGAATCCGTTTAGAACTTGGACTACAGGCACGATTTGATTTTGTAGACCGAGTTGTTCCATGACCCTCGATCTAATGAAGTTGGCCGAGCTACCCGGATCAATTAACACACGCTTAACGCGAGATTTATTTATGAGTACAGATATTACCAGTGCATCACTATGGGGTTGCACGATCCCTTCAGCGTCTTCGTCATTGAAAGACAAGGTTTTCTCTGGCACGTAATCCCGAGTCTGTTTTTCCCTTGTGATGAATACTTTGGTGCGCTTTAGCATCGACCCCTAGGGAACGTCGACCCCACCGATGATCATGTTAGTGACATGCTGAGGTTCCTCCTGCTTGATCGTTTTATTAGAATCTCTATTCTTGAAATGATTCTTGGCTCGATCGCTCAGGAACTCTCAGAGATGTCCGTTGTTGAATAGCCGTGCTACTTCCTCTCTTAATTGTAGGCAATCCTCTGTTTTGTGGACGTGAGTGCCATGATATTTGCACATTAGGTTAGGATCCCTTTGGGTTGGATCAGACTGTAGAGGTCAGGACCATTTAGTGTCTTTAATGCATCCGATGGCAGATACGATGGTGTCGGCGTCGATGTTAAAGTTGTACTCTGATAACCTTGGTGCTTCCTTAGGCCCGATAGGCCTGTCAAAACTATTTTTGCTCATGAGTCCTCGGTTGTTTTGACCTCGATCACTCCTCATTTCACTTCTCACAGGGTTTCTCCCAGACCCACTACTTCTTCGACCTTCATTGTATGGCTGATACTGATCCTTGTTTGATCTTAGTTCACGATCAACGTCTCTCTTGACTCGATAGACGGTTATGATAGGATAAACGGACCCGAAAGGGGCCCCAAGCTGATCATCTTCGACCATGATATTTGATTGATGCCGGATACACACGTCGACCCAAGTAACAACCGGATATTCTACTAGATTTTGTCTCAGCTGCTGTGAAGCCAATGAGCTTTGAACATTGAGTCCTTGGGTGAAGGCCTGAATGTCCCAATCATCCGCGACCGGAGGCAAGTCCATCAGTTCCATTTGAAACCGGGACACGAATTCTCTGAGCATCTCATTATCCTTCTGTTTTAATTTAAAAAGGTTTGACTTCCTGGTTTCGACCTTGATAGCCCGGCATATGCTTTTACGAAGGAATCTACAAGCATAGCAAACGAATCAAAAGAATTAGGAGGTAGGTTGTGAAACCATATCATAGCTCCCTTTGATAGAGTTTTCCCAAACTTTTTCAGCAGGACATACTCGATCTCATCATCCTCCAAGTCATTCTATTTGATGGCGCACGTGTAGGAGGTCACATGCTCATTTGGGTCGGTTGTTCCATTGTACTTGTGAATCTCAGGCATGCGGAACTTCTTAGGGATCGACTTTGTAGATGTGCTCGGAGGAAAAGGTTTTTGAACAAACTTCTTGGAATCCAGGCCTTTTAATATCGGCGGTGCTACTGGGATTTGGTCGACCCTAGAATTGTATGTTTCCACCTTTTTGTCATTAGCTTCGATTTTCTTCTCTCCCAATTCTACCCGTTTTGTCAGCTGCTCGAGCATCTTTATGATCTCGGGGTTAGTCCCCGATTCATTTTCATTCGGCCTTTTCATGACCGTTTCATTTCTGCGGGTGACTTCCCGGGATGGCTCGGACTCAATTCTGCTCGGCGCGCGGCTTTGGTTCTGCAACTGGGATATCGCTGCCTATTGAGCTTGTAACATTTCGAATATCACCCACAAATTGATCCCATCACCTTCACTGACGTGCATACTTTGGGCAATCTATCGGACTTCCCTGCGGACGCTGTTCTCAGGATCGGTAGGCAAATTTGCATTGATGGCCACATGCAAGCTAGTGTCGATCGGGTCCGCAGCTATAACTCCACCGAGATCGACGGGGGGCACCTCGTTACCGGGTGCTACATTGTTGTTCTCGCCATGGTGGCTGGATTTGGCATCCACGTCTAGAGGGGCAGGCCGGGAGTTCGACATTTCAAACTTTAACTTGGAATCAAATATACTTTAAAGAACAAGTGTAAAATAGAGTGTGTTATGGGAATTTGTATCAAATTGCCGCTATTATCCTTAGCTCCATGGTGGGCGCCAAACTATTTACCCTCAAAATCGGATAACAAATAAATTTGTAAGTGATTTTAAGGATACGCAGATTAATTAATACAAAGCGATAAATTAAGTCAAATTGAATAAACAAAGATAAAATGGATTCAAACCACACGAGGAGGATAGTTCCTGTCATGACCCGAAATTCTCGCCTTCGGACCATGATGGCGCCTAACATTTCACTTGCTAGGCAAGCCAATGTTAGAATAATATTATCTATTTTTAAAACAAGTTTTAAATTTATTAATAACAAAGAAATAATTGCGGAAGTAAATTATGAAATATAGTGAATAATCCATAAACGACAACGGTGTCTAAATACCATCCCAGAATTAGTGTCACAAGTGCACGAGCTTCTAGAATAAATACAAATAAAGGCCTGAATAAAATAAAGCTGTCTGAAAACAAATACACAGCTAAAGTAAAATAAACGAGGACTTCAGAACTACGGACGCCGTGCAGTTATACCTCAAGTCTCCTCCGAGTAGCTGAAATCCGAGCAAGTCTATGGTACGCCGCTGGGACCAACTCCAAAATATGCACAAGAAGTGCAGAGTATAGTATCAGTACAACCGATCCCATGTACTGGTAAGTACTGAGCCTAACCTCGACGCAGTAGTGACGAGGCTAAGGCGGGTCACTTACATTACTTGTGCGCAATATTAGTAACAACAACAATAATAGAAATAAATCAGGTAACTCGTTTATAATAATTGAAGCCAACTCGGCAGTCATAACCAATTATCAATTCCATCAATTCTGTTGCAGCGTGCAACCCGCTCTCACAATATATTCACATTCAATTCTGTTGCAGCGTGCAACCCGCTCTCACAATATATTCACATTCAGTTCTGTTGCGGCGTGCAACCCGCTCCCCCAATATATATAAATATGTATGTCGACTTTTAAATAAGTCTGTTGCGGCGTGCAACCCGATCCTCCAATATGGACTTTTTATAAGTCTGTTGCGGCGTGCAACCCGATCCTCCAATATATTCATTATAATTAATTTTGTTGCGGCGTGTAACCCGCTCCTCCAATATTTTCATTTACCAATTCTTATAGAAGAAATTTTCCAGTAAATGCAACAATCAATATAAAATTATAAGACAACAAGCATACAAAAATTATGATTTAATTATGAAATAAACAAAGGCAAATAGTAAATTATTATGAAAATTAGAGAGAAAATATGCAGTTTAATATTTAATATGCTAAATGTCATATAACAATTAAGGCACATAATTCAAATAGCATGTATCAATTAATGCAGGAATTTAAGAATTAATATTTGACAAAGAATAGGAGAGAAACAATTATTATAATAATTAATTCATGATTTAAAACAATTTATGATTTTTCAAGTAAGCATGCAAACAATTAATTTGATGACATATAGACACCCGTCACCTCGCCTATACGTCGTTCACATGCAATTCACA
Source organism: Nicotiana otophora (assembly GCA_000715115.1). Taxonomy (NCBI): domain Eukaryota; kingdom Viridiplantae; phylum Streptophyta; class Magnoliopsida; order Solanales; family Solanaceae; genus Nicotiana; species Nicotiana otophora. The sequence goes on from AWOL01S0002911.1 coordinate 160,713, forward strand.
TAACAAATAATTTAAGGTTTCTATTCCCTCAAGTCAAGGTTAACCACGACACTTACCTCGCTTTGCAAATTCCAATCAATTACTCAACCACAACTTTTTCTTTTAAATTTGACTCTGAAAGCTTCAAATCTATTCACAAACAATTCAATATACTCAATACGAATCATAGGAATTAATTCCACATGAATTTACAAATTTTTCGTATTAATATCCAAAATTCATTTAAATATTCGATAGTGGGACTCACGTCTCAAATCTGGGAAAACCTTATAAAATTCGAACACTCATTCCGAGACGAGTCCAACTATACAAAAATTATCCAATTCCGAGGTCAAATGGACCTTCAAATCTAAATTTTTTATTTTTGGAAAGTTTTACAAAAATTTCAATTTCTTCCGTCTAAATCCGAAATAAATGATGAATATAGACTTAGATATATGAAATACAATCACTATATGATAAAGAACACTTACCCAGTTCGAAATCGTGAAAAACCCCTTAGAAATCGCCCCTAAGCCGAGTTATAATTGAGGGTTTGTGAAAATTGAGAAAAATCCCGTTTTGGTTCTGTTTTAAGTCACAGGCGTCAGGCCTTCTTCGCATTCGTGAAGGGCCCGTCGCGTTCGCGATGAATAGCAGCCCGCGGCTTTCGCATTCGCGAGTCCTCCTTCGTGTTCGCCAAGGCTTTTTCTCTCTGGCCTTCGCGTTCGCGTGCCAGTGCTCGCGTTCGCGTAGAAGGACAACTGACCCCTCCCCCAGGCCTCTAAAGCTTCGCGTTCGGGTTGAGCTGGTCGCGTTCGCGAAGGATAAAGTCTCCATAGCTTCGCGTTCGCGACCCAATCTTCGCGTTCACAAAGAAGGAAAATTCAGCCAACCCATTTTACTCTTCGCGTTCGCGAGAGTACATTCGCGAATGAGATAAAGGAAATACGAGAAACCTGAAGTTGCAGAAAAACCAGATTTTCTAAGTTCAAAATCATCCTGTATCCTATCCGAAACTCACCCGAGCCCTCGTGGCTCCATACCAAACATGCACACAAGTCTTAAAAATCATATGAACTTGCTCGCGCGATCAAATCGCTAAAATTACACCTAGAATTACAACAGGACGTCTGAATCACATCAAATCAACTCCGATTCTCACCAAATTCGGCAGACAAGTCATAAATATTATAGTGGACCTATACCAGGCTCCGGAACTAAAATATGGACCCGAGGTCAATAAATTCAACTTCAGTAATTTCTTAAAAATTATTAAGCTTTCAAGCTTTTAATTTTTTATCAAAATTCCATATTTCGATCTAGGGACCTCGGAATTCGATTCCGGGCATACGCCCAAGTCCTAAATCACGATACGGACCTACCGGAATTGTCAAAATACTGATCCGGGTCTATTTGCTTAAAATGTTAACCAAAGTCAACTCGGTTGAGTTTGAAAGCTCTATTTCACATTTTAATCCATTTTTCACATAAAAACTTTTCGGAAACTGTACGGACTGCGCACACAAGTCGAGGAATTATACATGGTGCTTTTCGAGGTCTTAGAACACATAATTACTTATTACATTTAAATATGATATTTTGGATCATCACAGTTCCGGCCTTAATGAAATATTCACCCTCGATCTGAACTCACTATGACCAGTACTGATGAACAAAAGAAAGAGCTAATAACCGAGAAAATAATAGTATATTGCTTTAGAATGCGTGTTGCTATACCTTAATGAATTATTAGACCCACTTTATATAATAGGGGAATCCTACTCTAGGTACAACTCTAAAAAAGGTCAAACATCCTCTGATTAACTGGTTGCCGGTTTTTCACTGATACGTTCCGAGATTCCCGCCGTGATATCCGGCCGGCCGCTGATATTAAGGTCTTCCGTTGGCCGTGTTCGATTGTCCGACAATGTTCTTCAAAGTCATTCAAGGCTAATACCGATTCCGAACCATAACCCCGATATTCTCGAAGACGGGCGTCATGCCCCCGTATTCTGACTTAATGAGACTTTTGCCTCGATTTCGGTCCCCTGTCATCATGTCTCGAGCTTGGCTTATGTTGTCGGAAACCGGGGTGTACCATGAGCCCGATTTTACCCGTATACAATTTTTGGGTATTATGCCACTTCGTACTTCGTTTTAGTTTCATTTCAGTTCAATTGATTTAATTATTTGAGTTGTTTAAAAACTGGCTTAAGAATTTCTCTAACGTTGACTTGCCTAGCAAGTGAAATGTTAGGCGCCATTATGATCTCGAAGGTGGGAATTCAGGGTCATGGGGTTTTGTTTTTTGTTGTTTGTGTTTGTCAGTTTTTTATTTTAACTGTTATTTACCATCGTCAATCCATATAGGATTGAGCAAGGCATTGTACAGCAAAAGATATTAGCATACCACATCGATATGTTACATGGACATCAATTACTAGATGAGATCATAAACTTGTATGCATTCATGCATACTCTCTGTCGCAAAGCTGGTTGACCACCCAAGAAAAAAGACGAACGTAATAACCCTTAATATCGTCAGCTTTTACACTCTTTGATTTTCTCTACATTCTAATTTTTATCCGTTTTGGCCTTTTTTCCTACTTCTTATTTATTTATCTCACTGTACAAATAAATGTCTCAATTATTACTACTCTACTCATTTCTATTCCCTAATGTAAAAGACTTATTGTAGGAATAAATATTTCAATTATTACTACTTCACTCATTTTTATTCTTTATTGCAAAAAACTTATTGTCGGAATAAATGTCTCAATTATTACTACTCTATCTATTCCTTCATAATTCATATCATAAAAAAACTTAAACGTCTCAATATTTGCTACTCCAACATTTCATACTCCCTTCATGAAGAATGAGAATATATTAAATTGTATCCATACGGTTCACAATCTTCACTGCCTGAACAAAGCAAAAGCAAGAGAGTACTTTTCTCGTGTTCTAGCTTACTATTGAGGTTTCTGAACTGAAAATTGTGAGTATATATGCATGCAGTTCAATGTAGATGAATGAATCTAACTCGACTACTTCTTTAATTTTCTTTTTTATTATTATGTAATTTTCTGTTAACTTACGATGCCATACAAGGCTAAATTGATGATTTGTATGTAATATATGAAGAAAAATAAGTCTTGAAGAAGGGCGATGAGATGAGGTCATAAACATAAGCTTAGGAAGGAATTCTTTACCCTGATAGACAGGACCTGTAGCAGGATCAAAGGTTAATTGCACTTACGCATTAGCTTCCTCCTACCGTGATTGATTTATTCCCTCCACGTATTCACCAAGATGTCTCATAATTAAAGGTTAGAATTTATAATATAGAACATTGCTTTTACTAATACATAACAAGTAGTATTTCATATAGCATAGAGTGTAATTCTGTCACGAACTAAAATTCAAATAGTCGTGATGACATTTAATGTCACGACCCGAACATCTACTATGGGTCATGATGGCGCCTAACGCAGCCGTCACACAAGCCAACGGTGATTTACCAATTTAATTATTCATTTTTATTACTTTTGAAATCATAATTTCCATTAACTAGATAATATAAAATAGAATTTACAGGGTAAAACAATGATGGTTATGTGAACTACCGTACTAAATATCCAGTAGGAACCCCCAAAATCCGGTGTCACAAGTGTATGAGCATCAACTAGGAAAAATATGATTAATGCAACATCTGCCTGGAATATAAATTAGACATGAGTATATAAATAATTTTGATGGAGACTCTGTATGTTGCGGATTCGTAACATGGAATGCAGCTCACCATAAGTCCCCGCGATAGCTGCGCCTCTGCGCCCAAAAGATCACTAGATATATATGTACCTACATAAAAATGTGCAGCAAGTGTAGTATGAGTACATAAATCAACGCGTACCCAGTAAGTATCAAGTCTAACCTCGAAGAAGTAGTGACGAGAGGTCGACATTGATACTTACTAATGGTCCAATAAAATAATATAACAAAAGCATAAGCAGATATGATGTGCACAACAATAGTGGGATAAATCTGTAAAGTTTAAAATCTTCCAATTATTTCTTTTAAAGCATAAATTTTTAAATCTTGTATTCTACATTAATATCTCATAAAAATGCTAAGTGTCAATACCAATTAAGTAAGAAATACCATAAGATGTCGGGGCTTCGGTGGAAGGTTTATCTTATGAATATTCGAACTACTACGATAACGTATGATTCTGCCGAGGTCGTTCGGCCCGATCCGTAATAACGTGTACACTGCTGAGGGATGAGTGGCACGATCCATAGATGCATCTATACTGCCGAGGCGTTCGGCCCGCTTCACAAGAAAGGAGGATACTTTATGTACCTCCGAAATGAGAAGCTATCACAAGGCTAACACATAAGGATGTACAATTTCCATCAACGGTCGAGTAATTTGCACAAAAATTCAAGTATGTAAAATTTCGGTCTTTTACTATTTCCTCTAACAATTTCCAAAAATGATTCAAGTACTTCAATTAATAAAGGATGCAAACATTACAAGTAATTCATGATTTGGGTCCTAAACTACCCGGATATATCATAATTAGTAGCTACGCACGGATTCTTGTTGGTAAAGTTGATAACTTTTGTGAACAAAAAATTCTTGTTGTAAGCTTGGGATCTTATTCATCATATTACATCTCCATCATTTCTGATGTTATCGTAGTTTTGCGCTAATAGACCATGCGTGCGCCTGATTTTCATGAGTGCTCTAGAAATTTGCCATAAATTTTATAGTAGCGGTCCCACTCCATACTCATATAGGTCCATCCATCAAGTGTATTTTGCAGCAAAATATACCACCTACAAAAGACTACGAATTATTGGATTAAGAGTTTAATAACCTATCCTCATATTCCTTGCAGTCTTGCACTATACACACACACCATAGGAAGAGACATAATTTAATAGTTCATATTTGATCAACTAATGACTTGTTATTACCCATATGAATCTACTTTATGTGATCTCCAATCACATAGGTTGGGTTACCATCATTGTTGATACATCTCAAATTAGCAAAAGTCTCAACCCATCGATGTTTCACTTATAAGTTAAAGGATCGGCCGAATTCTTATTTGACTACACATAATATGTATAAAAATTCTCATCTCTAAGCAATTGCTTTATCACATTATGTCTCTAGAGAATGTATCTACTCTTTCCATTGAAAGATTTATTTTCTTACAATGGCTATTGCGCCTTAGCAATCACAATTCATCGACACAAATGTTATCGGCTTAATTCCTCGTGGAATATTCACCAAGAGTTTGCTTAATCAACTTCATTGCCAGACAATTTCATATCATCAAAAGGTGATCATACAATCACTAGTGAGTTTTTCACATCTGAATCAGAGATTCACTATCTGCATTGTATCCTTCTAATATAATAAAAAATCCACATACAAAATACTAACTCATAGTATTTCTCGAGTAAGGTATAAATCATCTCAATTGAAATGAAACTTGACTTCTATACAAGTGCCTTTTGAAACATCTTTCAACATATATAAGAATTAATTTTCTTTTGGTATCTTCCATATTCAAATACCAAGGTAAAATTTTCTAAACATAAAAGCAATTTTAACTTCTACAAAATTATGTCAAATTAGTAGAAAGGGGGTTATAATTCAATAATTGCTTCACCCAAACTACTAAGAGACCCAAAATAAGATAATTTTTCAGAGCAAAAAATACAACATATTTTTTATCTTTCAATACAAATTTTCGCCACAACAATCTCAATTTTTTAAGGCTTCATTACAATAATTTTAATAAATATTTTTCCTCATTATTCCCCTTATGATCCGGCTACATAACCGTGACAATACATTTTTGACCCCCACACTTTCGAAATTTTCAGACCATTAAGGAGATAATCTTTTCACAACTCATAAGGAGTTCTATTTTATAAATAACAATCTAATAATATAAATTCACCCAAAATATTTTAACTTAAAACTAAAAATATATATATCTAGAGACATAAAATTCATGATAAATTAAAGATCATCAACCTTTAAATAATATTTAAACATGAATATTATTTATTCTCATGATCTCAAGTAACATAAACAAAGTGTACTTTTGACAATAGGAAATTCCACAACTACTGAAATAATGAATACCATGTTGCCTCTTCAAGATATTAAGAGAATGTAAAATACTCACGATCAACAGAACTACAAAGCAGCTCTAAGACTACAAAATTAAAGAGTAGTGTCTTTCAGAATGCAAAATGCATATGCACAGTAACAAACTACAAATCCCTGCATAATAGCAAATAATATATAACTATATATACTTATAAATTTGGAAGGACATTATATGTAGCATCTTGAAGTCAAAGTTCATGTGCCTATTATGTTCGCGAGAATAAGCAGGAAAGAACATAAATTTAAGAGGTATTAATACAATTGCGCGTACTTGGTAGTTAAATATTATGTCTCACAAAAACATGTCAAGTGGAACAGGTTACTGTTTTTAAAGTCCACCAAAATCCAATTTTGAGGTTTTTCAAAAGTACGAATACAACAGCGGCGATGCAAAAAGTGTCAACGGGAATAATGTATTAATTGGTATTTTCCATAAGAATAAAATATGAAATATCCTTAAGATTGTTGGAAAAATTGATTATGGAAAATAAGAGTTAGCTTGAGGCATGTCAAGGACACTGTCCTTAAGGATATTTCGTCCACACAGTAAAGAATAAAATTAGGCATATCCCCTAGGATTCAACAAGCTCTTCCATTTATAAACTGGGAACAGAACTAGCAGAAAATTCAAGAAAGAAACCCATCATATAGGATGAAGAAGAAGATTCAGAAAGTTGCATTAGAAAGTGTATCTTTCGCTCTCTAAAGACCATGTTTATATATGCGTTACTCCAACGACTATATAACGGCTAGTTAACGGCTAGATAACGGCTAGTTTGACTCTATTAAATGTAAAATTATCACGACCCAAAATACGCATGTCATTTGTGTGCAAAATTTGAGGTCAATCGGACGTGATTTGATAGGTTTCGACATCGAATATAGAAGTTTGAAGTTCTAAAGTTCATTAAGCTTGAATTAGGGGTGCGATTCATGGTTTTGACATGGTTTGAGGTGATTTGAGGCCTCGAGCAGGTCCGTATTATGTTATGGGACTGGTTCATGTGATTGGACGGGGTCCCGGGGAGCTCAGGTATGTTTCGGGGTGGTTTCGGACAAAATTGGAATGATTTGTTGTTGTTGATTGCTGCTATGGCACCTATCTCAATACTAGGCAAGCTGACAACCTCAATAAACCACAATTTCTCTTAAGTTTGAAAACATAATATTTAAATTTAGTAGAAAAATCTCACAAATACAGAGATAAATATACTCCTAAAATCCGGTGTCACTGAGTACATGAGCATCTAAATGATAACAACGTCTGACTGATAAAAATACTGTCTGAAAATATAGAATAGTACAATAACTGAAAGGAAGAGAGTCAAGGTCAGCAGACACCAAGCAGCTACCTTGATAGTCTCCAACTGATAATACTCTGAGATCTATCAGTTGCCGTATCCGGAAGTACCTGGATCTGTATATGAGGTGCAAGCTGTAGTATGAGTACAACCAACTCAGCAAGTAACAATACTAAATAAAGAACTAAAAGTAGTGACAAGCTTCACAGCTGAGTCTAATTACAGTAATTTCCAACGTAATAAGGTAGGCATGTTTTCAAATTCAACATTTAAGGCCAAAATAGTAATTTCATGTCAAGTTCAACTGAAACATAAGATAATATCACTCAGAAATTTTTAAAACAGTGATATATGACAGCTGAAGTGCAACAATAATGAAATTAAATGCATCCCCTTAGGACCACAGTCACTCAGCTATTTCATTCATCCATCACTCGCACTCAGTAGGTACCTGCGCTCACTGGGGTGTGTACAGACTCAGGTGGGGCTCTTTCAGCCCAAGCGTTATAATCCGCACGGACAACTCACGTGTTGCACAGATAACTCATGTGCTAGTATAATATCTGGATCTGCATGGACAACTCACGTGCTGCACGAACAACTCACATGCAATAATATAATATCTGAATCCGCATGGACAACTCACGTGATGTACGGACAACTTACGTGCTATAGTATAATATCTCACAATCAGGCCCTCGGCCTCACTCATTCATAAATCTCTCCAGTCTCTCGGGCTCTCAATAATCATGAAAATCAGCCCAAACAACAATGATATGATGCATCAATAATGAACAATAGAGACTGAGATAAAATAAATAAGTAAATTGTGATTGAGTACAAAATAACAATTTAGCAGACAATTCAAGATGTACACAACCTCCGTGAGTCCCTACAGTTCCAACACATAATCTAAATATGATTTGTGGTTCAATTTCTCTACTACATGGAGAATGTACAAATGACAACAGATTATTCAACTACACAATTCTATGGAATTTGATCAAGTTACAATTCCTACGGTACACGCCCATACGCCTGTCACCTAGCATGTGCGTCACCTCAAAATCGATCACATAACACAAAATTCGGGGTTTCATACCCTCAGAACCAGATTTAGAACTGTTACTTACCTCAAACCATATAATTCTTTATTCTCCTATGCCTTTGCCTCGCGAATCGGCCTCCAAACGCCTCGAATCTAGTCACAAATAATTCGATTTAGTCAATACAAATTAAAGAAATTAATTCCATATGAAAATACTAATTTTCCAACAAAATTCGAAATTGCACTCAAAAATCGCCCGTGGGGACCACGTCTCGGAACCCGACAAAAGTTACAAAATATGAACGCCCATTCAACCACGAATCCAACCATATCAATTTTATCAAATTCCGACATCAACCCGACCTCCAAATATTAATTTCTTATTTTGAAATCCCTAGGCCCAAATCCTCTAATTTCACCTAAAAACACGTAATCTAGTCGAAATACTCAAGGATAATCCAATATTATTGACTAACAATGATCACAAGTGACTTACCTATGAAAATCGCCCTAAAACCGTGCTTGAAAGTCCAAAAATGGCAAAACTCGGAATGCCTTTAAAATGTATACTGCCTAGGGGTTCTACACATGCGACTTACATAGCTGCTTCTGCGGTCTCGCAGGTGCGAGAAACCAACCGCTTCTGCGGTTTGCCAAGGCTGGCCTCCTTTTGCTTCGGCGATCGCCTTCCTGCTTCTGCGGGCTCGCTTCTATGAGGAGAAAGCTGCTTCTGCGGTCGCAGAGTCGTAGATGTGACGCCGCTTCTGCAGACCACTTGCTCGCTTCTACGACCTCTACCTCAACCCACGCCCGGTCACTTCTGCGATGAAGAATACGCTTCTGCGAGCTCGCACCTGCGAGCCAATTTCTACAGGTGCGATTGCATAAGATGGCAGCTGGTTTTCAATTTTGTTCTAAGTCCGAATCAATCACCCTGGTGAGTCATATAACAACTGTAAAGCATAAATTGAGCAGTAAATGGGGGAACGGGATTGTAATACCCAAAACGACCGATCGGGTCGTTACAAAAATAATTTACTAACTAATAAGTAGATGTAAATAATATTTCAAAGAGAAAAGATTTTTCAAAACCAAGATGGACATTACCTTTTGAGATATTACTAATTTTACAACAAGTACAACCGACCCCATGTACTCAATAAGTATACTAACTAACTACAGCGAGTTAATAAAAGCTAGAACTATAAATGATACTCGCTGATCTCCTGTACAGTTCATAAATTCCAACAGGTATAGAGTAGAAATATGATCAAAGCATGAAAATCACGGATAAAACCACCTTGGTGCTCAAAATCCTCTTAACATATTATGCAAGTACATATGAAATGCAACAACCAAGTATTAATCCGTTGCGGCGCGCAACCCGATCCAAATAAAAATCACAACATGGCTCACAGACCCACATCTGAATCTCAATGACCGAACCAAACCAATTACCAGCTCTCCCAGAGCTCACATCAACCAGAAACTCGTCGGTTCTCATAATCCACCACATGCTATACGAACAACTCACATAATGCATAGACAGTTCATGTGCTAATAATATCAACAGCACGGACAACTCACGTGCTGCACGGATAACTCACGTGCCAATAATATCAATATTCGGATCCGCACGAATAACTCACGCGCTAATGATATAACAACCACACGGATAACTCACGTGCTAATAATCATAACGAGCCTGGCATGGTCACAATGCTCAATATCATCCGTCCGGTGTGGTCACAGGAACAATATTACTATCCGCCCGGCGTAGTCACATGCTCAATATCACAATTCACCCGGCGTGATCACATGCTCAATATCACAATCCACCTGGCGTAGTCACAGGCTATCTGTCCAAACCATATCACACATAAAACAGATATGCAAGAATATATGTACATGATCAAAGAACAGCAAATTTCATAATCCTGGACTGGTAAAAGTAGCATGCTAAGATGTACGCAAATACAAGTGTGATATCATAGCTTAAAACAGGTGAATACATCACAAAACAGTAGCTATCAAGCTATATCAGGAGATTAACCAATATAAAACCTCAAACATAGCTCAAATAGCTCACAACAAGGGGTACAAATAAGTGATACATCACAGTACGAGGCTTATCAATCAATTTAAGGCATGCCACAGCCTATGCATTACCCCGTGCATGGATAAATACCTAGTTGCCCGCACATGGGCTCACCCCCTCCCTCATATACACACATATGCTCACCCATAGCACATAGCTATCACAAATAACTCAGGCAACTAGTATCTCAATCAATTTTAGATAGGATACTTACCTCAAGCAAATCAAATCAAATACCGAGCAAGCCCAATAATATTCTATAAGCGCCATCTCGCACAAATCGGCCTTTGAATGGCTCGAAATGAGCCAAAAGCAACTCAAGAACATCAAATAATACCAAAAGAAACAAACTCAATCGATAAAGGTTAAATCTTTAATCAAAACCTCAAAGTCAATCAAAAAATCAAACTCGTGCCCGCACCTCAGAACCCAACAAAACTTACTAATTCCGATAACCCATTCAATTATGAGTCCAGCCATTCTAATTTTACTTAAATCCGACTCTAAATCGATATTCAAATCTCAATAATTCACTTTAGAAAAGTTTAGACAAAAATCCCTAATTTCTTTGTTAAAATCATTAATCAAATGCCAAATTCGAAGGTGGAATCATGAAATACAATCAAAACCGAGTAAAAACTATTTACCCCAATCAAAGTGGTAAAAATCACTTCCAAAATCTCCCAAATCCGAGCTACATAACTCAAAATGTGATAAAATAACTCAAGGGTCCGAAATAGAGTACTTATATGTACTACACAGTGGTACTCTACGCGTTCGCGATAGTACCTTGCGATCGCGAAGCAACAACTGCCCTGCCTCAAAGTCTCATCGCGAACGTGATTGACATCCTACGAATGTGAAGGCCATCAGGTCCCCAAGAATCACGAACCCGACTCCTTAAACACGAACGCGATTCACAACTCACACTTGCCACATTCCTCTCCGCGAATGCGTGAACAAGACCACGAACGCGTTGACTAAATATCTCCAGCCCTGATTACTTATCCGGGAATGCGATGAACACCCAACTCATCTGCCAAAATACAGATCGTGATCGAGTCTGTAATCTCGCAATCGTAAGCTCAGCTGAAGCACCAGAAAAACCTGCAACACAAACCCATCTGAAATGATCTGAACAACATCTGAAACTCACCCGAGCCCCTCAGGACCCCATCCGAACATGCCAACAAGTTTTAAAATACAACACGGACCTACTCGAGAACTCAAATCACATATAATAACATCAAAATCACGAAATACACCTCAAATCAAACTTAATGAACTTTTGAACTTTCAACTTCCAAAACTTGTGCCAAATCATATCAAATCAAACTCGGAATGACCTCAAATTTTGCACACAAGTTTCAAATGACATAACAAACCTATTCCAACTTCTGGAACAATAATCCGAACCCGATATCATCAAAGTCAACTCCCCGTCAAACTTATGAACATTCCAAACTTTCAAATTGCCAACTTTCGCCAAATAGTGCTGAAATCTTTTAGAAGCCTCCAAATGCAAATTCGATCATACGCCCAAGTCCAAAATCACCATCCGGACCTAATGAAATCATCAAAACTCTGATTCGAGGTCCAATACACAAAAGTCAAACTTGGTCAACGTTTCTAACTTAAGGCTTCTAATATGAGAATCATTCTTCCAAATCAGTTCCGAATTACCTGAAAATCAAAACCGACGATACACTCAAGTCATAATACATCATACGGGGCTATTCATGCCCTCGAACCATCAAACGGAATACAAATACTAAAAACAACTGGTCGAGTCGTTACAATTTCTTAAGTGTCAATTAGTTTGGTGGTAGCATTTGTTTTTGAGTGCATGAATGGGCTGAGTTTTTTTTTTTAACAACTCCCTCAATAGGGTATTTTGGTTTCTAAGAACTTTTCTGGTCCATCTCTTCAGATAAGCTTTATACGTGAAGGTACAAAACTTCATGTTTAGTTGGTGTATGATTTCATGTATTTGCATTTGAATTTCCCCTTTTTTCTTTGCACTTCATATTTTTGCACAATATGTAGTAAATTTCCCCCCAACTTATTTTCATGTACTTTATTTTTCATAGGTGAGTTTTGGTTGAGGATCGTGGTATTATGGCAAGGAAAACTATCAATTTGAAGGTAATTCGGAAAGAACTCAGAGAATTAGGATAACTTGGTAGTACGTTGGATCAGCACAGTAATGGATATAATCAGTTCTTTGGGTACTTATGATGTGGCTAGTCTCTATAGGTATTTTGTGACAATGCTCTTGTGTTTGGCGACCTGCGTGGCTGGGTTGAGTTAGAGAGATTCGGTTCTGATAGCTTGGTTATGTGTAAATGGACTTCGAAGAGTTCTTAATGGTTTCTACCATGGCTCGAGGAGTATATTTCCTACTGGCATGAGGAGCATGTATTGTATAGTGATTTTCTCCTAGATGAAATCAAATGGAAGGTCCTTGGCTAATTGAGTATGTAGTTTCTTGTGACTCGAAGTGGACTATGAAGTTCTCGTATTTTTGATATAATGGCATGGTATATGCGGTATGTTGTGTGGGATTGAGATTTACATGAGCGAGATCACAGTTCAGTTTTGAAGGGATGGTCATAAAATTCTTAGGCAACATGGACGGTTTCAGATGACTAGGTAAATGATATTACTATTTGGTATGGCTTGATAAGAGTATACATTTCAGAAGGGGCAATATGTTTTGATTTATGGATATTTCACTGGTACTACGACACTCTCCTGGTTGATCCACTGCTGATATTCAAATTTTTCTAGGTGGCACGGAAGAATTTTAGAAGTATTCCTCGTGGGATGATCGTGTATGGGAAATGTGTTAGACATTCGGGCGGTGGAGATGGAATCAGAAATGGTGATTCGTGTATTCTATGGATCTGGAAACCGGGAGTTTTCAGGAGCAGATTGTTTTGTGGTTGTGGGCTGTGAAGTTGTGGCCAGGGCTAGCTAGATGATAGTAAGTGTTATGATTCAGTCATTGTGGACCTTTGGAGGGTTATTTATCTATTGTAGGTGGTCAGAGTTGATTTGGGGTTCATTGATAAGACCAATAAGTATGTGTATTCTACACCGGGTCAGACTGGTCGACTCCGTCCTTCTATTGTTGAGGGATGTGCCATTCGATTGGTGTTGAGCTTATTCGTGTTCAGATATGTTCTGTGAGTTACTCTTCTATGCTAGGAGGGGTTGTGATTCATTGGTTGTACACACACATGGTGCAGTTCTATTGGGGCCTTATAGCGGAATTTAAGCGAGATTCTCTGTGGTTATGGTCATGCACCTTGGTTACTTGATATCGAATTGTGCATGGTTATTGATTTTGAGCATGGTGGCTCTAGGTATCTCATATGGGCCAGTGTTTGGATGGGATCGCGCATTGCGGCAAAGTTATGTTGAGATATGATCCTTTGTGTTAGATTCGTGTGTTATGGTTCTACGGTATGTGACGGATTCTTAGCATTGCGTTGTGGTGGTACCCGTTGAGCTTGCGGGACGGTTCTCTTGTTTGAGTCATTTTCGTGATTGAGTACATTTGGAATGTTGCTTATTGGTGCACGGATTTCACGGGTTGTGGCTTTAGATTGTATGGGTGTGTCGTGTCACTAGAGTGGTCGTGTTGGATGAGATGAGGTCATTGGACCTAGAATGGATACTATCGGAATAGATTACAGCATGGTTGGAAGGATAATATCGAAAGTCGACTTAGAAATTTGCTATAGTTCTTGTCGAAGGAGAGGGAGCTCCACAACTAGTGGATCTGATGAATGGTTATGAGTTTCTGCATGTTTCTTTCATCAACAGTAGTGTATGAAGGTTTTAGAATTGAGTCTTGCTTGATATGAGGTTTATTACCGGCATTGGGTTATTTTGAGCAGCTACTGTGATAAGAAATCATTGCTACGAGTATCTATGTTATGTGATATATCATGTGATTGCATCTTGGGTTATGGTTGCAGCTTGTTCGGACTTATACAGGGTGTAGGTTGCGAGATTCAGATCTTATAAGAAATTCTGGATGTTGGAAATTGGATTCTAAGGCATGTGGGCTAGGTTGAATTGAGAAATTTCAGTTATGTTGTGTTATTGGACCTGTGTGGGATAGGGTAACGTGGGATCACCCCCGGGTATGTGCATGGTAAGGTTATACGGAGGTTTGATTATTTTGGGAACAACTCTTGGCACGTTCGAGGACGAACGTATATTTAAATGGGGGAGAATGTAACGACCCAACCGGTTGTTTTGAGCATTTGTACTTCGCTTGATAGTTTACGTACATGAGTAGCTCTGTATGATGTATTATGACTTATGTGAATTGTAGGTTTTGGTTTTCAAGTTATTCGGAATCGAATTGGAAGAATGGATTTCATTGTTGAAGCTTTAAATTAGGGGAGTTGACTAAGTTTGACTTTTTGTGAATTTGAACCCGAAACGGAGTTTTGATGGTTTTGGTAGGTCCGTATGGTGATTTTGGACCCGGGCGTGTGCCCGGATTTGCATTTAGATATTTCTAGAAGGTTTCTGCACAAATTGGCGAAAATTAAAAATTTGAAGGTTTGAAAAGTTCAAAAGTTTGACCGAGAGTTGACTTTGTGGATATCGGGATCGGATTGTGGTTCCGGGAGTTGGAATAGCTTCGTTATGTCATTTGGGACTTGTGTGCAAAATTTGGGTTTATTCCGGGTTGATTTGTTATGTTTCGGCACGAGCTATTGAAGTTGAAAAGTTCAAAGTTCATCAAGTTTGAATTTAGGTGCGATTCATCGTTTTGATGTTGATAGGTGTGACTTGAGGCCTCGAGTAGGTCTGTGTTATGTTATGGGACTTGTTGGTATACTTGGTCGGGGTCCCGAGGGGCTCGGGCGTGTTTCAGATTGATTTCGAATCATTTTTCTTCATATTATTATTGCTAGTTGTTGCTGGTTCTGGTGTGACCGCACCTGCGGTTGGGTTGTGCAGGTGCGATGGTCGCAGAAGCGACAATGCAGTCGCAGAAGCGTGATGAGAGCTTGATGAGGAGGCCCGCAGGAGCGGAGAAAAGGGCGCAGGTGCGGATGCGCAGGTGCGTCTAGTGGAAGCGTAGGCGCAAGGGTCTTCGCAGATGCGGAGTTTAATACCGCAGGTGTAGGGTTGCTGGGCAAGGCTATTTTTTGCAGAAGCGAAGTTTTTTCACAAAAGCAAAGGTCGCAGATGCGACATTTTAACCGTATATGCGAAAGTGCTGGGCAGAATGATAAACACAAGGGTTCGCGATTTTGGCTTCATTTTAACATTTCCAAGCTCGGATTGAGGCGACTTTTGGAGCAATTTTCATCACAAGGATTGGGATAAGTGCTCTACACTTGGTTTTCATCTTATTCCATGAATCTATCTTCATTTTTAGCTATTGGTTGATGAATTTTAAAGAGAAATTGGGGGTTTTAGCCTAAAGTTTCATAATGTGAATTTTGTTTTTTGAACATCGATTTGGAGTCGGATTTGAGTGAAACTAGTATGGTTGGACTCGTAATTGAATGGGTAGTTGGCCGATTTTGGACTTTTGATTCAAGATTTGATCTTTTTCGATCGGGATTGGTTATTTTAGTATTGTTTGATGTACTAGAGTTGTTTTTGGTTAGTTTTGAGCCTTTCGGAGGTCGGAATGCGCGGGATGGAATTTTTGGAGCATCGCTTGGCTTGATCGGTATTTGGATTCGTCTTGTTCTAGGTAAGTAACACTTCTAAACTTTGTGTTGAGGGTATGAAACCCCGAATTACGTGTTATATGATTGGTGTTGAGGTGACGCACATACTAGGTGACGGGCGTGTGGGCGTGCACCGTGTAAGTTATAATTCCATTATTTATATGGTACTGTGTAGCTACCTGATCATATATGTAACCATGAAATTTATGTACTAGAGCTATTGAGCTGTGATTCATGTTAGAAATCATGTCTAGACTACGTGGTTACTCTGTTGGGACCCATTGAGGTTGTTACTATTGTTGAGTTATTTGCTTACATTGCAATTTCATATGTTACATCCCGCATTATCGTACGTTGGAGTTTCGTCGAAGTTTGTCATTTTGAGATAAAATACGGTCTAAGCTATAATACCCCGTATTTATGGACTAGTGCCATACAAGGTACCACATGACCATGTAGTAAGGTGTATAAGGTATGTTAAAAGTGAGTAGTATTTTAAGTAAATTGAGTTAATTTTTAATTATGTGGGTAATTGGTTAATTATTAAATTAGTGAGGGATTAATAAATTGATTAAGGAGAAGGGGTGAAAATTTGGATAAGTTGAAAGTGTAGTAACGTGGCAACTAAAGAATCAAAGAATTATGACTCAAAAGTAACTAAGTTATGTGGAAATTCTTAAAGAAATTGAGTCATTTCCATTTAATAATGGATAGACACATAAAACGTGAGTCATGTCCATTATTAAAAGACACAAGTCACAATTCCATTATGATATGCATTCAAAACAGAAATGTTTGTATGTTACAAAACCTAAGTTTCAAATGCAAGTCATATAGCAAATGCTAAGTACGGATCTTCAACTGTTCATACAAGATTTCACAGCATCTCCAAGGAATCAAACGAGAATTCTTAGTATTTTAAGCAACGGATTTTCCGCACTCCGATCTTGCCGTCACGTGTTTTGTTGAAGTTAACGTATGTTAGAGGGATTGTCAAGAGAATCGACTCAGGTATGTTAAGGCTATTGCTTCTTTCTTTTTGGCATGATCTATACGACACGAATGAAACGAGCAAATGTACAACTTCCATAAATGACTCTATTCATAGAAATACTAGAGATGTTTATGTTCTTGATTCCCCATGTGTCATATTATTCTATCATCTGTTCATGGGTCTCAGAAAATACGTAAGTTGATAAAGTTTATTTCATGATATTAATCAGAGGCATAATGATCTGATGACGTACCGAAAGATTTTATTAACGTATTTCATATGCATTTCATGCATTTATACATGCACATTGACTCATGACCAGATAGCGTTATATACGCGTATATATATGTATAATATATGTATATGGGGTATGAGAAAAGGTTACGGCGTTATATATGCACCACCACCTGATCAGCTGGTATGCATTGATGATTTGCCCACAGTGGCCGAAATGATATGATGGGATGCCCTCAGAGGCTTGATGATATTATGATCGCATATACCTATGCATGATATGACATTTATATACATATGTATGACATTATAAAAATGAAATGATTCACAGAGCTATGCAAACGTACATGTCGAGTCTTTTACTCCATGTTTCTCTCATATCTATTATTTACTGATTTTCATTCCTTACATACTCGGTACATTATTTGTACTGACGTCCCTTTTTTCTGGGGACGCTGCGTTTCATGCCCGCAGGTCCTGATAGACAGGTCGAGAGCCCTCCAAGTAGGCTATCAGCTCAGCGGAAGATGTTGGTGTGCTCCATTTGCTTCGGAGTTGCTTGTGTGGTTAGTATGATTTAGACGGGTATTGTTTGGTATAGCGGGACTCTATCCCAAACTTTATGAAAATTATGTATCTTTAGAGGCTTGTAGATAGATGTCATATACGTAAAACATTGTATGGCCTTGTCGGCCTATGTTCAGTGTACGAGTGGTTATTTTGGTCTTATAGGACTGTATGTCTTATGTATAAGTTGGTATAGTATTCTACTTATCTCATGGCAGCTTTTCGGTTCAGTTACCTATGATAGTATGACATGAAAAGATACGTTATGTTGGTACTTGGTTGAGTAAGGTACCGGGTGCCCGTCGCGGCCCATCGGTTTGGGTCGTGACATCATACTCAGTCATAATCATTCATTTCATATCATACCTCAGTCTCTGTTGCTATATATTGATACATCACATCATTATTTTGGGCTGATATTTCATGACATTGAGAGCCCGAGAGACTGAAGAGATTAATGACTGAGTGAGGCCGAGGGCCTGATTGTGAGATATTATATTATAGCACGTGAGTTGTCCGTGCGGATCCAAATGTTATACTATAGCACGTTAGTTGTCCGTGCAGCACGTGAGTTGTCCGTGCAGATCCAGATATTGATACTATAACACATGAGTTGTCCGTGCAGCACGTGAGTTGTCCGTGCGGATTATAGCGCTTGGGCTGTAGGAGCCCCTCCGGAGTCTGTACACACCCCTAGTAAGCCCAGGTACCTACTGAGTGCGAGTGCCGACTAACGAGTGCCGAGTGATTGGGAGGACTGACTGATTGTAAGGACTGAGTGATTGGGAGGACTGCGTGACTGGGAGGACTGAGTGAATTGGTACTCTAAGAGTATACATATGGTCTTTATCACTGATTTGCATCGCATTTGGCATGTACACCTGACATAAAGGCATAGAGAGGCAGTTTTTCTCATGCCGTATAGTATCACGTCATTTATGACTTCTCATACATTTTGACATATGGACATAGAGAGACATCTTACACTTGCTATCTAAAAAAAAAAATAAAACATCTTATTGATTGTTGAAAGGATTTTTGGGAAAAATCACAGTTTTCAAACTTACTCATACTTTTGGAAATTTCAGTAAAAGATTTGAATTTTCACTGAGATACTTGAAAAGCATAACTATTTTCTGGAACTGTGAACCAGCTGAACATTTTATTTCTGAGATACTCCTTTTATTACTTGTACTATGTTGTTATGAATTGTTGTGGGATATTGGTATTGGACCTGACCTTTGTTCTAGCTCGTCAGTACTTTCAACCTAATGTTAGGTTTGTTACTTATTGAGTATATGGGGTCGGTTGTACTCATACTACACTTCTACACCTTACGTGCAGATATTGACTGCTGACGTTCTTGTGATCGATGGGAGCTGGAATTGAAGATGTACTTGTGTTTCGGTTGTAGCTGCCTCTTGTTCATGGTAGCCTTAGATCTATAAAACTCTGTTTATGTACTTTTCAAACAGATGATGTATTTACTTCATTTTAGTTTTGTAAACTCTATTCTTAGAAGCTCATGATTTGTACTACCAGTCCTTGGGAAATGTATAAGATTCAGTAACTTTTCTATTTAATTGTACTATAAACTTCTCTGGAATTGGATAATTATTAATTGGCTTACCTAGCGGGTTGGGTTAGGTGCCATCATGACTAGATGGATTTTGGGCCGTGACACAATATTAGGAACACATAGGCGATCCTGGAGTCGCAGAACGCCATCATTACTGATAGCAACCTCTTTGGCACCACCCCGTAGTACCGTCTCTTGGAGAACCAACAAGTGTGGATCATCACACTGGCGAGCCTTGATCTGCTCAAATAGTGAAGACTGGGCAACGACACACGTAAGAACTCGGCTGGGCTCTAAAATATCCAGCCTCACAAGTCTGTTAACCAAGGACTGAATGTCCAAAGCTAATGGCCTTTCCTCTGCTGAAATAAATACCAAGCTACCCATACTTTCCGCCTTTCTACTCAAGGCATCTGCAACAAGATTCGCTTTTCCCGGATGGTAAAGGATAGTAATATCATAATCCTTTAGTAACTCAAGCCATCTGCGCTGCCTCAAATTTAGATCCCTCTTCTTGAACAAATGCTGCAAGCTGCGATGATCTGTGTAAACCTCACAGGACACCCCATAAAGATAATGCCTCCAGAGTTTTAGAGCATGAACAATAACGGCTAACTCCAAATCATGCACCGGGTAATTCGTCTCGTGAGGCTTCAGCTCACGTGAAGCATATGCAATAACTCGCCCCTCCAGCATCAATACATAACCCAGGCCAATGCGTGAAGCGTTGCAATACACTGTATACATCCCCGAACCGGAAGGAAACACTAACACCGGTGCTGAAGTCAATGTTGTCTTGAGCTTCTGAAAGCTCACCTCACAATCATTGGACCATCGGAACGGATCACCCTTCTGGGTCAATCTAGTCAAAGGTGCTGCAATAGATGAAAATTCCTCCACAAATCGACGATAATAACCTGCTAACCCCAGAAAACTCCTGATCTCGGTCGCCGAAGTGGGATGCTGCCAATTCTGAACTACCTCGATCTTTTTGGGATCAACTTTAATACCCTCGTCCGATACAATATGCCCCAAAAATGCTACAGAGTATAGACAAAACTCACACTTGGAGAACTTAGCATATAGCTTTTGTTACCGCAAGGTGTGAAGCACCACTCTCATATGCTACTCGTGCTCCTCCTTACTGCGCGAGTAGATCAAAATGTCATCAATGAAGACAATGACAAATGAATCAATATATGGCCTGAACACCCCGTTCATCAAATCCATAAACACCGTCGGGGCATTAGTCAAACCGAAGGTCATTACCAGAAACTCATAATGACCATATCTAGTCCGGAAAGCAGTCTTCGGAACATCTGAATCCCGAATCTTCAACTGATGGTACCCCGATCTCAAGTCGATCTTAGAGAACACCCTAGCACCCTGCAACTGGTCAAATAGATCATCAATATGCGGCAATGGGTACTTGTTCTTAACGGTATCTTTGTTCAATTGACGACAATCAATACATATCCGCATAATCCCATCCTTCTTCACAAATGAACCCTTTGGCTAGTAGTTCCTCAAGCTACTCTTTTAACTCCTTCAACTCTGTCGGAGCCATGCGATACGGTGGGATATATAAGATGGGTATCTGTAGCCAAGTCAATATAGAAATCAATATCACGATTTGGTGGCATGCCTAGAAGATCAGAAGGAAACACATCGGAGAACTCTCGGACTACGGGCACTGAATCAATCGCCGGAGTCTCTGCAGTAGTATCCCTAACATAAGCCAAATAAGCCAAACAACCCTTCTCGACCATGTGTCGAGCCTTCACAAACGAAATGACTCGATTAGATGCACGGACAGACGAACCCTTCCACTCCAACCTAGGCAACTCTGGAATCGCCAAGATGACAGTCTTGGCATGACAATCTAGGATAGCATGGTACAGAGATAACCAGTCCATGCCCAGGATAATCTCAAAGTCAATCATCTCAAGTAGAAGAAAATCTGCTCTAGTTTCATAACCACAGAATGTAACAATACAGGACCGGTAGAACCGATTCACAACAACAGAATTGCCCATAGGAGTGGACACATAAATATGAGTACACAAGGACTCACGCAAAATACCCAGCAAATGAGCAAACAGAGATGAAACATAAGAATACGTAGACCCTGGATCAAATAATACTGAGGCATCTTTGCCGCAGACATAAATAATACCTATGATCACGGCATCTGAGGCCTCTGCATCTGGTCTGGCCGGAAAAGCACAAAACCGAGTGGAGCGCCACCTAACTGGCCTCCACCTGGCTGGCCTCCACCTCTAGGACGACCCCTACCCACTCGCCCTCCGCCTCTTGGCGGCCGGATAGCTGGTCGAGCAACTGGTGCGGTAATCATAGGCTGCTGACCCTACTGCACTAGCATACCATGAAGCCTGAGCTTGAACCTTTACATATGACCGAAATCCCCGCATTCGAAACAACCCCTCGGTACGGTGGACTGCTGACCTGAAGTCTGACCCTGTTGACCTGAATACCCACTGGAGGAACCCTGAATAGCTGGTGGGCGGTAAGAACTCTCCGGCATAGCAATGAAATAAGGTTGCACTAGAGTACCCCCAAGGAGGCGGTGGTGCTGGGTATGGGGGCCTGACGGACTGACCTCTACCCCCAGACAAGGCACCTCTAAACTCTCTAGAATACCTAAACCGTTTATCTCTCATAACCTGCTCTCGGCTACGCTGACGCACACCCTCAATCCTCCAGGCTATATCCACAACCACCTCATAAGAAGTCCCCATCTCAACCTCTCGGGCCATAGTGGCCAGAATGCCAGTGTGCAAACCCGCAACAAACCTCCGTACTCTCTCTACATCAGTAGGTAGTATCATAAGTGCATGGCGAGACAACTCAGAGAACCTTGCCTCATAATCGGTCACTGACATTTGACCCTGCTGGAGCTACTCGAATTGAAACCGTAACTCTTCCCTCTGGGAGGGTGGAATATACCAATCCAAAAAGACACGGGTGAACCTGTCCCAAGTCATTGGAGGAGAATCTGCTAGTCTGCCAAAAGGATAGGACTGCCACTATCTACAGGCTCTGCCCTCCAGCTGAAAGGTAGCAAAATCTACCCCGTGGGACTCCAATATCCTCATGTTGTGCAGTCTGTCCCTGCACTGATCAACAAAGTCCGAAGGATCCTCATGTCGCTCACCCCCAGAGACAGGAGGATGAAGCCTGGTCCATCTGTCCAATAGCTGTTGCGGGTCACCGGCCGCAGCTGGTCTGGGCTCAGGGGTAGCTGCTGCCACTGGATGGGCTCCGCCTACCAGTAGTGCACCCTGGGTCTAATATACTGCAGTTGCATGCCCATGAGCCTGTGCGGTAGGGGTCTGTGCTCCCCTCCCGCCTGAGATGTGGCTGGGTCTGCCCGGAATAAATTGGCATGAGTCATGGTATCCATGAACCACAGCATATGGCCCATGACCTCCTGGAATCCCGGTGCGGACGTGAAATCCATCGAAGCTGGCTCTGTGGCAGGTACTTCGCCCTACTCCTCAATCCATATAAACCTCACAGGACACCGTATAAAGATAATACCTCCCGCCTGAAATGTGGCTGGGTCTACCGGGAATAAATTGGCATGAGTCATGGTATCCATAAACCACAGCATACGGCCCATGACCTCCTGGAATCTCGGTGCGCACATGAAATCCACCGGAGCTGGCCCTGCTTGACCCACTGGCGGCATAGCTAGAGTAACCCTGGGACATCCTCGTCCCCTACCATGGGCTGGAGCCTTCCCTCGGCCTCTGCCTCGGCCTCTAACAACAGAGGGAGTAGCTCTTTCCTAGTATGGAACCTCCGTAGAGCGTGTTCTTACCATCTGTGAGAAAATAAGAGAAAGATACTTAGTACTACATCAACTGCACGATAGGAGATGAAGAAAGGTAGTTTCCTAACACCCTATAGCCTCTTGAATATAAGTACAGACGTCTCCATACCGATCTGCATGACTCTATTAGGCCTGCTCATAACTTGTGAGACTATGTGAAACTAGTGCTCTGATACCATGTTGTCAAGACCCAATTTCACCTATAGGTAGTGATGGCACCCAAAATCACCGCTAGGCAAGTCAACTAGTGAATTAAACATATATTTCCTCCTTTAATAAAGTTCTGAGTAATTAAACTTTCCTTACTTGCAAGATTTAAGAAAAATAAAAAGTCTAAATAAATAAAAAATCGAAATAATAATCTCAAGACCACAATTCTACTAGTGTATATGCCAAGACCCGGTGTCACAAGTGTATGAGCATCTAGTAAATTATATAAAATTCAAATATTGTCTGAACATAATAGATAGAATACAAATACAAAGAGTGACACTAAGGGCTACGAAACGGCTCAGGAAAGGCAGCTCACCACTAGGCCTCGGGATAACGGGGATGCACACCTGTAGGACCGCATGATACACCGGTCTCAGATCCATTAGGCCTCGGGATAATGGGGATGCGCACCGGTAGAACCGCCTGATGCACCGGTCTCAGATCCTGCACAAAATGTGCAGCAAGCGTAGCATGAGTACGTAAACAACGTGTACCCAGTAAGTATCAAGTCTAATCTCAAAGAAGTAGTGACGAGAGATCGACTTCGACACTCTCTCTGGGTCAATAATATTAAGAATAAGATTTTTAAATAAACATGGTTTGTGTGAATAGCAATAATTTTTAACAAGCAGAAATAAGTAATTCTTTCATAATTAATGAATTCCAATAAATCATTTATCTTAACAAACTACAATAAAATGTCAAAGCATCGTGTAATTGTTATTATTAAGCACGATTTATGTCGAAGTCGTATGGCCCGATCTAGAGTGACGTGTACACTGACGAGGGACGTGCGGCACCATCCATAGATGTATCTATCAACTGCCGAGGCGTTCGACCTGCTCTACAAGAAGAGAAGGATATTTTACAAGCATTTGACTTAAACATTATTAATGATTTATATCCAATGTAATACAAATTTCATTAGCTACTTTTTAAAATTTCTCTAACAAGTTCTCATATAATTTAGGCATTTTAATTTAACAAGTATGATGCAAAATCCCAAATAGTTCATCAATTGGATCCTAATACTACCCAGGCAATAGCATGATAGTAGCTACGCACGGACTCTCGTCACCTCGTACATACATAGCCCCCACAATTAGGAAAAAATATTTATTTAAAATACCTATAGGGTAAATTTCCTCTTACAAGGTTAGACAAGAGACTTACCTCATCTCAAAGCTCACTTACTAATCACAATTTCGCGTTAAAGCCTCAATTTGGTGCCGAAGAATCCAAAACTAGACAAATGTTATATAATTTAATCAATACATGCTCAATAATTCGAAATTAAATCATTAGATTAATTAACCAACCGAAACTGGTAAAACTCTTCAAATTCACTCCGAGCCCACGTGCCCGAATTCCGAAAATATTCAGAGGAAATCCTCACCGATAACCTTAAGAGCTCAAATACACAATTTGCATCCCATTTCATAACCATTTTCGTGGTTAAAATCTCATTTTTTATCCAAACATAGGTTTTTCCTCTAAACCCTTAATTTTCCACAATTTATGTGTTATAATCTACCCATAATTTATGTATTTAACTCATAATAGGTAGAATTAACTTACCTCCAAGTTTCTAGGTGAATACCCCTCTCAAGAAGCTCCAAAATCGCCCAAGAATGGAGAAAATGACTCAAAAATGGCTGAGCCCGGACTTAAATGAAGGTTCTGCCTTTTGTAATTTTGTGCATCTCCAGAGGTACGACTGCTTCTGCGATCCCGCATCTGCGGAAAATCCTCGCAGATGTGGTCTCCTCCAGTTGAGCCAAAAATCCGCACCAGCGGACCATTTGCCCACTCCTGCGGGTTCTCTTATGCAGCCCTCGTGCCGCTTCTGCGGCTTCTTCCAACGCACCTGCGTGGCCGCAGGTGCTCCCAATAGATTCGCTTTTGCGGCTTTTGAGCTACCCCCGCTAGACTGCTTCTACGGCTTTGTGCTCGCTTCTACGAGCTCGCACCTGCGGCTGTCCATGCGCAGGTGCGGTTACACCAGAAGCTGGAAGCTTCAGCCATTGCTCCTAAGTCCAAACTTGGTCCGAGCCTCGTTCAGTTAACACCCGAGGTCCCCGAGGCCCCGTATGAACATACCAACAAGTTTGGAATCATAAAATGGACTCGCTCGAACCCTTGGAACATGTAAAACAACATCAAAACTAAGAATCTATATCGACCTGGCTGGTCGTTTCGAGAGTTGTAGCCATGTTCCCCTATTTACTGCTCCATTTATACTTTATAGCTATTATATAACTTATCGAGTTAGTTGGTTCGGGTACGGAGTAAATTCAGAGTGAATTGAGACACTTAGTCTCTTAATTGAAACCTTAAGCTAGAAAAGTTGACCAGATGCCGACTTATGTATAAACGACCTCGGATTGGAATTCTTATGGTTCCATTAGCTCCGTTGGGTGATTCTGGACTTAGGAGCTTGTCCGGATTATGATTTGGAGGTCGGGAGTAGAATTAGGCTTGAAATAGCGAAAGTTAAATTTTTGGAAAGTTTGACCGGGGGGTTGGCTTTTTGATATCGGGGTCAGATTTCGATTCCGAAAGTTGCAGTAGGTTCGTGGAGTCATTTATGACTTGTGTGCAAAATTTAAGGTCAATAGAACATGATTTGATAGGTTTCGGTGTCGTTTGTAGAATTTGGAAATTTCAAAGTTCATTAGGCCTGAATCCGTGTGTAATTTATGTTTTTGATTTTGTTTGAGGTGGTTTGAGGATTCGACTAAGTTCGTATTGGGATATAAGACTTGTTGGCATGTTTGGTTGAGGTCATGTGGGGGGGAGGGTTGATTTCGGGTGGTTAACGGACTTGGAATGGAAGTTGAGGAATTTCTGAAGTTTGGTCTTTTGCTGGTGTGATCGCACCTGCGAGGGTATTAGCCGCACGTGCGATGCCGCACGTGCGGCA
Organism: Nicotiana otophora; assembly: GCA_000715115.1. NCBI lineage: Eukaryota > Viridiplantae > Streptophyta > Magnoliopsida > Solanales > Solanaceae > Nicotiana > Nicotiana otophora. Next base: position 187,414 of record AWOL01S0002911.1, read on the forward strand.
AGTTGAGCGCAGGTGCGGAAAGGGTGGAGACCAGCAGAGGTCGCAGGTGCACTGGTTTCTCCGCACCTACGATCGCGCAGATGCGGACCAGTGGTCGCAGGATCGGAGGCAGCCGGAGTTAGTAGTTTTCGCAGGAGCGCTCACTTTTCCGCACAAGCGGGCGCGCTGGTGCAAGCCCAGGCTCCGCAGGTGCGGAAATGCCTGGGCAGAACCTATATATGCGAGGTTCCGAGATTTTTGGCCATTTCTAACGTTTTGAGCTCGGATTTTGGAGGTTTTTGAGAGTGTTTTTAAAGAGATTATTGAGGTAAGCTTCTTGTGTTTATTTTTCTTCAATAATGATGTTTCTCCACTGATTTTCCACCTAGTTGGTGTGTTTGTTAGGTGCAATTTGGGGGTTTGAGGCTAGAGATTTGGAGAGTGAATTTTGGGGATTTGAATAATCATTTGGTGTCGGATTATGATAAATTTAGTATGGTTAGACTCGTTATTGAATGAGCTTTCGAGTTTTGTGATTTTTGTCGAATTTTGAGACGTAGGACTGGGGCCGGGTTTGAGCCGATTTTGGATGTTGGCTATAATTTCGTATTTTTCTTGCGGAATTAATTCATTTAGCCTATATTGATTGTCTTGTATTCCTTGTTGCTAGATTCAGGACGTTTGGAGACCGATTCGAGAGGCAAAGGCATTTTGGAGTATAGTTTTGCGCGGATTGAGGTAAGTAATAGTTTTAACTCTGGTCCTGAGGGTATGAAACCCCGAATTTTATACTAAATGACTGTTTGCAGGTGACGCACATGCTAGGTGACAGGCGTATGGGCATGCACCGTGGGAATTGAGACTTGGTCCATTCCGTAAAACTGAAAAGTTGAATAAGCTTGTCGTTAGCTATGTGCCTTCCTGTGTTATAGAAATTTGACAGTAAATCATGTTAGAAATCATACTTAAACTATGTGTTGGTACTGTAGAGACCCACAGTGGTCGTGATACCTATTGAATCTCCCTGCTTATTGTTACTTGTACTCAGTCGTAGTATTACTTGCATATTATACCTCAGTCTCTGCTATTCCCTGTTGATACATTATATCATTCTGTTTTGGGCTGATTCCCCTTTATTACTGAGGGTCGTGAGACTGAAGAGGTTGATGATGGAGTGAGGTTGAGGGCCTATTTGTGAGGTATTGATACCATAGCACGTGGGTTGTCCGTGAGGATCATGATATTTATACTATAGCACGTGAGTTGTCCGTGCGAATTCTGATATGTTACTGTAGCATGTTAGTTGTCCGTGCGGATCTTGATATGATACTATAGCATGTGAGTTATCCGTGCAGCACGTGAGTTGTCCGTGCAGATTATAGCGCTTGGGTTGTAGGAGCCCCTTCAGAGTCTGTATACCCCCAGTGAGCATAGGTACCTATTGAGTATGAGTATTGAGGGCTAAGAGCCGAGTGTTGAGCTATTGAAAGAGCTTGAGGGACTATTCCCTGAGAGGTTGCACTTGTTTCATCTGTTGCTGCACTTAGATGATTTATCTCATTGTTCTGAAACTTTTGGAAAAATATTGTATCCGGTTTTACCTGAACTTGGTAATGTGTAACTGACTTGACTTAAATTGCCGGAATTGAAACATGTCTACTTTCATTGCTGAAATTACTGAAATGAACTGTATTTGTATAGCTCGTCACTACCTTTCAGTTCCTTAATTATTATCGTTACTTACTGAGTTGGTTGTACTCATGCTACACCCTGCACTTCGTGTGCAGATCCAGGTGTTTCATGTCATGGAGGACGTTGATCTCGTGCGTGGTTGAGTATCGGAGATTCACGAGGTAGCTGTCGGCGTTCGCAGTCTTTGTCTCTCCTTCCTTGTTATCTTTTCTTTCTGGTATTGGTATTTTGATACAGACTCTTCTAGACACTGTTTCTTAGACTGGTTGTTTAGATGCTCATGACTTGGCGACACCCGATGTTTGGGGCTATTTTTCCGCACTATATTTTAAGTTTAACTCTTGTTTTTACGAAAACTCTATCATGTAAAAGCTTTTGACTTATCTTTTGTGAAACATTAGAAGTAATTTTGAGAATCGGCTTGCCTAGTACCATCGATAGGCGCCATCATGATAGGTTAGGATTTTGGGTCGTGACAGAATCATATCTCAAACCAAATTGATTCAACTTAGAAATTTCAAATTCTTCAAACTTACTCCGAACGCGCCGAAACATACTTAAACTACTCGTAATGACACTCAATTTTGCGTACAAGTCTTAAATCACCATACAGAATTACTCCCAGCCTCGAAATTCCAAACGGACCTCGATTACTTAAAAACCTACTCCAAACCAAATTTAAAGAACCTTAAAATGTTGAAATAGCTAACTTTCACTATAAAGCGCAGAAACGTTTTCGGGTTGTCCAAAATCCGATTCGAACATACGCCCAAGTCCAAAATCATCATGCGAACCTATTGGAACCGTCAAATCCCAATTCCGAGGTCGTTTTCTAAAAATGTTGATCGAAGTCAAATTTAGCCTTTTTAAAGCCAACTAAGGAACCAAGTGTTCCGATTTCAACCTGAACCCTTTCAATTCCTGAACTAACCATCCCCGCTAGTCATAAAACAGTAAAAGTACATACAGGAAGTCTTATTTAGGAGAACGGGGTTTTAGAAGGCAAAACGACCGGTTGGGTCGCTACATATATATATTCTTTTCCAGACTAACTCTTTTAAAATCTTACTTCATTACGTTCATTCACAACCTTTTATCTTATACATAACATAAAATTGTAACTAAAATTATATACTACATAAAATAGATGAGTGAGGTAATTGACATCAAATAAATTAGGACATGGAGACAATCTACAACACAAAAGCGCCAATCACAATCATTTCCTTAGACCATGGGACAAATTCAGATTAGAGTAATCTTTTATCTAAAACTTCTTATATATTGACTTTTAAAGCCAAAGACTCTTTACTTTCCAAGAAAAACATGGTTATTCTAATACTAGAAGCTTTCGTATACTAGAATATCTGGTGACACATTCCCTAAATCCATCAAGAATTTCCAAGTTGTTCACACGTGTCCAATCTTTTTTAAGCTGGATTTTGTTAATCTTCATCAATCTCGTTATAATTAAAAAAATCAGTTGTACACTCATTCACGATTTCAAGATTTGCGACATGTTTGAAATAAAAATTTATCGGTACGAGTGTTTGCACCAAGTGGAGGAATGTAAGATATATATATATAACACAATTAAACATGATTAAGTGATATGTATTTAGCTTTAATTTATAATTATTTAGTTAAATAAAATACCCGATTCGAATAAGTATTTACCCATATTTGATGTGCTGTATCCAACTTTCGGTAGTATTAAATTGGGTGAGAAGGTTTGAGTCTTTAAAGCAACTAATTCCTATATGAGTTTTGGGGTTAACCAGTTTCAGTCATATTCTCACAAGTCATAATCATAACTTATTAGTGGCGGCCCTTTATTGTTGGAGCCAAGGGTTTGATTAATTTGGACCCACCAAAGCAAGAAAGCATGAATGACAAAGTTCGAAAGTCAAACTCGTGCATGAGTAGACGTTTTAAATATCATAAATGATTAAATAATTCTGATTTGTTTTCATCATATAACTACATTTCTAACACAAAAATTACAAGACTTTCACCTTACACCAAAATCACAATTGAAAACACAACTTTTCTGAATTGTTTTTAAATAACTCCTATCTATATGATAACAACTTGTCATACTGGGTTTCCTCACCTCCATATAAACCAATTTCAAGCTTGCTAATAGTTATTTTAGTTTATTATTCTACATTTAGGTTAGGTAAAGAAGATGCTCGTCCCTCTATCTTATGTTTAATAAAGTTGTATTGTTGCTTGCTTCACCTTTATTTAACTAAATTTTTATTTATAAACTTTTATTATTTTTAAAATTAAATATGTGAGCCGCAAATTACCAAATGTCACACATCCGCTGTCTGCCTACCGTTTAGGCGGCACCAGCGAGATCCAGCTAAGGTAAGATACTTCGTGTCGCGGCTGCTCCACTCCGCTGCGGTCTAATCTATCTCAAGCGCAGATAAAAGGGGAATTGTGCCAACTTCCTATGTATAAATAATATTTAATATATCTGCATGATTTTTGTTAATCGATATATTTAAAACGTTTCCGTGTATTTCCAACTTTAGTATTTTTTTTTTTTCCTAAGTTTGAATTATACACTCAAAAAACATATCCAAATGGAGCAATATTGATATAATTTAAGCTCATTAATTTGTTGTTTATAATGGAGATCTCCATAAACTAATTTCAAGCTTACTAATAGGTATTTTCACCAATATATAAGGTTTGCTATCATATAGAGAGGAGTTATTAAAAAACATTCTAGGCTCTTTTAATTGAGTTAACATTTAGTAGATTGAAATAAAAAAAATGGAGTAAAAAATATTGCGTCAAAAAGTTATATTTTCTGGCAATTGTGATTTTTGTGTGAGTTAGCGAAAATATAATAATTTTTGTGATAAAAAATATAGTTATTTGACTTAAAAAAATAAATAGTTATATGATCATTCGTGAAATTTTGCTCGATGCTACTGTATTTGTCTCCCACAGTTTTTTTTAGTTGGGTTAAAATAGTCTTTGAAAAGATTGTTTTTGCCAGAAATTTTAGTTTAAAGTTTAAGGGTGTATCAGGTAGCTTAACATCTAACTTTAACAGAAAAAAGAGGTAATGACACCTTTGATCTCTTACTTGTTGGTAAATTCTGATTTTGATCTTTGTGATATTTCACTAAACATATCAAATCTTGAAATGAATTAAATGTGGGGGTATTGCTCATTTATGTAGGAAATATTTCAAAATATTTTTATTCCTAATTATGGAGTTGCCTATAACACATGAGCAATTAATTTTTTAACAGTTAATAATTTATTAAATTCGTGAAGATTCATAGTAGAAGGATTAGAAATGTATATTTTTACCAAATAATATTAGGAGGAAGCACAGTCAAAATTTGAGAATATTTCAAAGAGTAAAAGAGTAAATTTCCAAAAAGGAAAGTCAAGATAAATATGCAGGAAAGTAATAAAACCATGTGTTCTTGTAACCATATGCATTCGAAGTTAGACACACATTACCATTAAACGCCAAACTGGAATCGATATTTGATTTTATCACCCAAACACATACTACTTTTTTTTAAAATTTGAGAATTCCGAGCTCCTTTTCCAAAAATAGAGTGATAAACCTTGGGTCGATTACAAAGTTAACGTCTAAAATTTCGGTTATTTCATTTCATTGTGAGTTATTGTACTTAATATTATAAGAATAATTTTGTAAACAAACATTATATTAATGTTTTTATAATAATATAGATATAGATATAGATATAGATATACTAGTACCAGTATACGCGCGTTGCGCGTGTACTAATGAGAATATTTTTTTTTAATAACAACATAACATAATACTTAAAAGATGTGTTTGCATTACACTCATTTTATTTTTACTGTCTTGATTCAGTTCTGAAGCCAAAGAATTTGATGGTTCACAGGCTTAATTAATAAAAATAATGTAACATTGCATGACTCCTATAAAAAGTTAAAACGATTCACTTATATGTAAATGAATCTCTTTTTTATTGTTTAATCCGAATACAATAAGCTTATTTTTAAGTCGATTGGACATGAGGTCATTTTGATAGCTTTCAATTTCATAATGAATTTTAAGTGTATTAAATTTTATTATCGCGTGTGATCAATCCATATACTTCGCGATCACTAAAACAATATTAATGTTCAATAACGTATTTTACCTTTTAACAAATATGTTTTTAATATGTATGACGTAAAAAAGTAATTTGATTGTTCTTTGTACTATCAAGTATGCTTGAATATTTTTAGTTCATTGGTTTGGAAGAAATTGACAAATAAGTATACTTTTATAATTTTTTTAGTTTCTAGACAGGCGCATAAAAAATAAAGCTATATCGATGTGAGATTACTTCATAGCAACTGAATTGTTTGTATATTATTACTTTCTGTCTAGTCTTTGGGTCATGCTCAAAAACAGATTATCATTAATATTTAAATAATAATAATAATAATTACTATATTTAAGCAAGTACACTTTTATAAGAGTAATTTATATCAATATTGGCAGGATATTGTTACTTTTTCTAACTTCGTGTGGATTTATAGCTCTTGTAAATAATGAAGAATTTAATAAATAAACTTTTGTTATTTTTAAGGTACTCAATATTCGGAAAAGTAACATGAATAAGTTATTATTATGTTATATATTTGGAATAAAGAAAAGATTTATATAAAGTAAAATCTTGATTGATTTTAAAGTCCTAAATTTTAGGACTTCCTACATAGTTTTCAAAGTCCTAAATATTTTTCTAAAAAGAAATACAAGATTGTCCAATATAAAATAGCATCATAATTGTTAAACATTAGTTTTTTTTTCCTTATTACCAAATTGATAGTAGAAATGTTATCACGGTTAAGTGGAGGGGTTATTGTATACGGGTGAAAACGGACCCATAAGCCGGCCCGATTCCCGATAAAATAAATCAAGTAAAGAACGCGATGACAAGGAACCGAAATCGAGGTAAGGGACTTCAGAGAGCATTATTGAGCGATCGAACACGATTAACGGAAGGCAGTGATATCCGCGATCAACCGGGTATCATGGCGCAGATCTCGGCACGTACCGACGGGAATCTAGTAATTAGTTAAACGGGAGATTTTTACCTTTTATAGAATTGCACTCAGGGTAAAACTCCCCTACTATATAAAGGGGAATCTAATTATTCATCGGCGACATTGTAACACGCATCCCAAAGCAATATACAATTATTTTCACTATTATTCTCAACTCTTATTCTCATTTATCAGTGCTAGTCATTGTGAATCCGGATCGAGGGTGGATATTTCATCAAGGCTGGAATCCTCCTCCTCGCGTGGTTTAACTTACTATATCTCTATTTGTTAATCTAACGCAATTTATCGTTTGTATCGAATTAATCCACGTATCCTTAAAACCACTTACAAATTTAATTATTATCTATTTTTTAGGGTAAACAGTTTGGCGCCCACCGTGGGGCAGAGGATAATAGTGGCAATTTGATACAAATTTTCATAACGCATCCTATTTTACACTTATTCTTTGAAGTGTCTTCAATTTTAGGTAAAAGTTCAAAATGTCTAACTCCCAATCTGCACCTCTAAACGTGGATGCTGAGTCCAGTCACCACGGCGAGAACAACAATATGGTACCCAATAACGAGGTGCCCCCTTGTCGATCCCAACAGAGTTTCGGTCACGGACCCGATCCTGAGAACAGCGTCCGCGGGGGAGTACGATCGACAACCCAATAGGCAGCGATAGACAAGCTACAGAATCAAAGTCGTCGCCCCAACAAAATTGAGCATGAGCCGTCCCGAAAAATTACTCGCAGAAATGAACCAATTACGGAGAGGCCGAGTGAAGCTGAACCTGGGACTAACCCCGAGATCATACAAATGCTCAAGGAACTGACAGAACGGGTAGAATCGGGAGAAAAGAAAATTGAAGACAATGACAAAAAGGTGAAAACTTACAATTCCAGGGTCGACCAAACCCCAGGAGGGCCACCGATATTGAAGGGCATGGATTCCAAGAAATTTATTCAAAAACCTTTTCCTCCAAGCGCAGCTTCGAAGCCAATCCCGAAGAAGTTCCGCATGCCCGAGATTCCTAAGTATAACAGAACAACCAACCCAAATGAGCATGTGACCTCTTATACATGCGCAATCAAAGGGAACGATTTAGAGGATGATGAGATCGAGTCCGTCCTGCTAAACAAATTCGGGGAAACTTTGTCAAAGGGAGCTATGATATGGTATCACAACTTACCCCCTAATTCTATTGACTCGTTCTCTATGCTTGCAGACTCCTTCGTGATAGCACACACCGGGGCCATCAAGGTCGAGACCAAGAAGTCAGACCTTTTCAAAGTGAAACAAAGAGATAATGAGATACTCAGGGAATTCGTGTCCCGATTTCAGATGGAACGAATAGACCTGCCTCTGGTCGCAGACAATTGGGTCGTTCAGGCCTTTACCCAAGGACTCAATACTCGAAGCTCATTGGCTTCACAGTAGTCGAAGCAAAATTTGGTAGAATATCCGGCTGTAACTTGGGCCGACGTACATAACCGGTATCAATCAGAAATTAGGGTCGAAGATGACCAGCTTGGGGCCCCTTCCGGGTTTGTTTACCCCACTAGAGCAATCGACAGACCCAAGAGAGACATTGATCGTGAACCAAGATCAAATAGGGACCGGTATCAACCATACCATAGAGACCGAAAAAGTAATGGGTCTGCACGAAATCTTGTGAAAAGCGAAAAGAGAAGCGATCGAGGTCAGAATAACCGGGGACTCATGAGCAAAAGTAGTTTCGACAGGCCCATCGGGCTCAATGAAGCGCCAAAGTTATCAGAGTATAACTTCAACGTTGATGATGCTGCCATTGTATCTGCCATCGGACGCATCAAAGACACCAACTGGCCTCGACCTCTGCAGTCCGATCCAGCCCAAAGGGACTCCAACCTAATGTGTAAGTATCATGACACTCACGACCACAGAACGGAAGATTACCGACAATTGAGAGAGGAAGTAGCCTGGTTATTCAAAAATGAACATCTCCGAGAGTTCCTGAGCGATCGAGCCAAAAACCATTTCAGGAATAGGGACTCTAATAAGCAGATCGAGCAGGAGGAATCTCAGCATGTGCCATAAAGAACCTTATCTTTCAATGACGAGGACGCTGAAGGCATCGTACAGCCACACAATGATGCACTGGTAATATATGTACTCATAAATAAATCTCGAGTTAAGCGTGTGTTAATTGATCCAGGTAGCTCAACCAATATCATCAGATCGAGAGTCGTAGAGCGGCTGGTTCTACAAGATAAAATTGTGCCTACAGTACGAGTTCTAAATGGATTCAATATGGCATGTGAGACCACCAAAGGAGAGATAATGCTACCAGTGAACACCGCCGAAACCATTCATGAAGGAAAGTTCTACGTGATCGAAGGGGATATGAGATACAACCTCTGTTCGGGAGGCCGCACAACATGAGGGCAGTGACCTCGACGCTGCACCAGGTGTTGAAAATTCCCAACATTAGGAGGGATTAAAATAATTTACGGAGAATAATCGGTTGTAAAGGAGATGTTTGCGGTCGACGAGGTGGTCCCGATATCCGCACTTCCTACACCAAAGGATTCGAGTTCAGTCACCAAGGAAGGAACCAAATAGCAATCATCGACACCGGCCCTGACTGAACCGGAAAAATAAGGGACAGATGAGGACAATGACTAAGGAGTTCCCAGATCATTCATAGTCCCCGACGATTTCGACGCCACCAAATCAACGGTCGAAGTACTGGAGCAAGTCATGTTGATCAAGCACCTGCCCAATCGTAAGGTATACCTAGGCACGGGGATAAATCCCGAGCTCAGGAAAAAAATTATTAAATTCATTATAACTAACATAGATTGTTTTGCTTGGTCCCACCCCGACATGAAGGGATCCCGCAGGAAATAACTACTCACAAGCTGAGCTTGGATCGGAAGTTCCACCTGGTCAAACAGAAAAGGAGGCCTCGGTCCGAAGTCAAGCACGCATTCATCAAAGACGAAGTATCTAAACTCCTTAAAATAGAATCCATTCAGGAGGTTAAGTATCCGGAATGGTTAGCAAACGTAGTGGTAGTCCCTAAAAGGGGAAATAAATTAAGAATGTGTGTAGATTACAAAGACTTAAATAAGTCATGACCCAATAACTCTTTCCCTCTACCCAACATCGATCGCATGATCGATGCGACGGCCGGCCACGAGATCCTCAGCTTTCTCGATACCTATTCCGGGTACAACCAAATTCGGATGGACCTGGGCAACCAGGAAAAAACGTCCTTCATCACTAAGTATGACATCTACTGCTATAACGTGATGCCATTCAGACTAAACAATATTGGTGCCACTTACTAACGCCTAGTAAATCGGATGTTCGAAGATCAAATAGGAAAATCAATGGAGGTTAACATTGACGATATGTTAGTTAAGTCCCTGTGAACAGAGGACAATTTGAAACATTTACAGGAAACCTTCAACATATTGAAGAAATGCAATATGAAGCTGAACCCAGAGAAATGCGCGTTCGGAGTCAGATCCGGGAAATTTCTCGGATTTATGGTGTCTAACCAGGGAATCGAGATCAACCCCGATAAAATCAAGGCCATAGAGGACATTACAGTGGTGGACAATGTCAAGGCCGTTCAAAGGTTAACAGGGTGCATAGCCGCTTTGGGCCGATTCATTTCAAGGTCCTCCGACAAAGAGCCATCGGTTCTTCTCGTTATTGAAGAGGAAGAATAATTACTCGTGGACCCCGGAGTGTCAACAAGCCTTGGAAGAACTCAAGCGGTACCTTTCGAGCCCACCTTTACTTCATACTCCGAAGGCAGATGAACAGTTGTACCTGTACTTAGCGGTATCCGAGATAGCAGTAAGTGGAGTCTTAGTCTAGAAAGAAGAAGGTACACAATTTCTATCTACAATGTTGGCAAAAATCTGGGCGAAGCCGAAACTAGGTATCCTCACCTGGAAAAATCAGGCGCTCGCTCTGCTAAGCGCCTCTAGGAAGTTAAAACCGTATTTTCAATGCCATCCCATATGTGTCGTGACTACTTACCCGTTGAAGAACATAATGCATAAGCCCGAAATCTCGAGATGATTGTCCAAACAGGCCGTGGAAATCAGCGGGTACGATATCGAGTATCGACCCCGAACCGCCATCAAATCTCAAAATTTGGCAGACTTCGTGGCCGACTTCACACCGGCCCTAGTACCCAAGGTCGAGAAGGAGTTGTTGTTGAACTCGGGGACCTCCTCCGAAATCTGGACCCTTTTTACGGATGGTGCCTCGAACGCAAAGGGGTCCGGACTTGGCATCTTGATGAAGCCACCAACGGGTAATGTAGTTAGGCAATCTATTAGAACTATAGAATTGACTAACAATGAGGCCGAGTATGAGGCCATGATTGCAGGTCTCGAACTGGCTATAGAACTGGGGGTCGAGGTGATTGAAGCTAAGTGTGATTCCCTCCTTATGGTGAACCAAGTCAATGGAACGTTCGAAGTCAAAGAGGAATGAACGATAAGGTACCTAGATAAACTACAGGTGACATTACATCAGTTCAAGGAATGGACTTTGCAACATGTACCTCGAGATCAAAACAGTGAAGTCGATGCTCTTGCCAACTTAGGATCATCGGTTGACGACGATGAATTCAACTAGGGAACAGTCGTACAACTTATGAAATCGGTAGTGGAAGAAGGTCACGCCGAGATAAACTCGACAAGCTTAAACTAGGACTAGAGAAACAAGTATATAGATTACCTGAGGACCGAAAAACTGCCTTCAGACCCTAAGGAATCGAGAGCTCTGTGCACGAAGACGGCCAGGTTCAGCTTGTCCAAAGACAACACCCTATTCAGGATAATGTTCGATGGCCCACTCGCTATATGCCTGGGAGCGGGAGATATCGAGTATGTTTTTAGGGAAGTACACGAAGGCACCTGCGGGAATCATTCGGGTGCCGAATCGTTGGTTTGTAAGATAATCAGAGTCGGATACTACTGGATCGACATGGAAAAAGACGCGAAGGAGTTTGTGAGAAAATGCAATGAATGTCAGAGACATGCACCGATGATTCGTCATGCCGGGGAGCTTCTACATTCGGTCTTGTCACCTTGGCTATTCATGAAATAGGGAATGGACATTGTTGGCCCCCCTGTCATGGGCACCCGGTAAGGCTCAATTCATATTATTTATGACTGACTATTTTTCTAAATGGGTGGAAGCCCAGGGATTTGAGAAAGTCAGGGAGAAAGAAGTTATTGACTTCATTTGAGACCACATAATATGCTAGTTCGGAATGCCGGCCAAAATCGTGTGCAGCAATGGGATGCAATTCATCGGTAGTAAGGTGAGTAAATTTTTCGAGGACCATAAGATCAAAAGGATTCTATCAACACCCTATCACCCTAGTGGGAATGGGTAGGCAGAGTCTACGAATAAAACTATACTCCAAAACCTTAAGAAGAGGTTGGACGACGCAAAAGGGAAATGGAAAGAAATTTTTCCCAAAGTCCTGTGGGCATATCGAACGACCTCAAAATCTAGTACCGGGGCCACCCCGTTCTCATTAGTCTATGGTGCCGAAGCACTAATACCGGTCAAAGTGGGAGATTCGAGTCTCCGATTCCGATACGCGACCGAAGAGTCAAACGACGAGGCTATGAATGCGAGCCTGGAACTGTTGGACGAGAGGTGCGAGGCCACCCTCGTCCGGCTAGCCGCCCAAAAACAATGGATCGAGAGGTATTACAATCGGAGAGCTAACCTCCGATACTTAAATATCGGGTACTTGGTGTTAAGAAAAGTGACACTAAACACCCGGAACCCCAACGAAGGAAAGCTGGGACATAATTGGGAATTTCCATACCGAATTATCGAGATCACCAGCAAAGGGTCATACAAACTCGAAGCAGGGAACGGTGAGCGACTACCGAACAACTGGAACATGACCCACTTAAAATGGTACTACTGCTAAGGTACGACCCCATTTATTATTTTCTTTACCTAAATTATGAATTGAACTAACACTTGCAGGCAAAATCCAAAGGATGATGCAGTTATTAGGCCTGAAAGCACGTGTTGTACGCTTTTTCTCTTGAACCGGTTTTATCCCAAATGGGTTTTCCGGCAAGGTTTTTAATGAGGCAACAGTGGATCATGCTAACTTAGAATTGAAGACCAGCTATGAACCGGAGTCAAGGGTTACATCAACAGTATCTGAACCCTCTCTACAATCGACCTCGAATACTGGGGGCCACCACCCTTTATAATGATTTTAGCAAGGAAGGAAACTTTGTGCTCGAACAAGATGAGCTTCGTGGATATGATTTATTTTAAGTGCCAAATGGTCAAATGAACTGTGTCCACGTAAACCGCTTAAGCCATAACACGAAGATTGTACACATTTGCCATCTTGCATGCTGCGCACAAAATGAAAGAAAGTTTCTACCTTGCAAATACATATTTTGTCTCTTAAAAGCTATCACATTTTGCTCCTTAAGGACATCGGGCCTAAGGGCCACCTCTGTCCGGATCCAAGGAATCACCCCACTCAGGGACTGTCGTCGTGGGCAAGCCAGATGGCTTGGGCATGGAAGCCCGGGATAATAAGCCTATTGGGTAAAACCCGAACTTAAAAGGCTACGACTATCCTAGAAACGGCTCGGAGATGTCCGAAACCCGTAACCAAAACATAAGGCCTTCAAAATTTCCAAACCGGTCCAAAGGCTTCCCTTGGCAAAACTATAATCTAAAAACTTCTATATAAGTACTTTGGGGAAAGCTTCCGGTTATACCAAGCCCCCACGAGTTATAAACAAAGTCACACCAAGGATAATCCTTGTTCAAACCTCCGTACAAGACCTTATTACTACGTGCTAAGGCATTTGGAAATCTTCGCAATCATAAAGAAACAAAACTTGAAAATTGCCAAGGGGAAAAAATAAAAGCCTTGTGTGTGTGTGTGTGTATATATATATATATATATATATATATAAAGTTCTTTACAAAGGCCAAACGTCCTCAACAAATAATACCAAAATACAAAAGCAAAGGAATATCTACAAGGCACCTAAGCCTGATCTTCGTCGGAACCCGCCTCGTCACCGGGACCGTCGTGGTCTTCTCCACCCTCGGATTCTTCGAAGCCCTCGGAGCTTTACTCATCCTCGGGATATGCCAACTTTTTGGCCTCGGCCTCGAGCCTCGAGCCTCTTAATATTTTTGATCTCGACCGTTAAGTCGAAACTCCGAGCATGAACGTCCTCGAGAGCCTTCCTTTGGGACTGCCACTTCACATAATCGGCAATAACTTTCGGGCGGTCCTAGGTTGCCTCGTCATCGGCTTTGTATTGGGCCACCATCTCCTCAGCATCGAGCCTGGTTATTTCCGCAACTGACTTGGCCACTTTAAGCTCCTTGGCAAGGGTATCCCATTGGGCAACGGCCAAGTCCAATTGAGACTGGAGGCCTTCATTTTTTTGGGACCTGGCCTCAGCTTTCTTCCTCGTCGCTCGAAGTTGGGCCTCCACCGAGGCCAGCTGCTCTCGGGCAGTCTCCTTTTTCGAAGCCAACCGGTCTATTTTGACCTTCCATTCTTTGGACATGACCTTGACCTCGTCCATCTTGGCTCAAAGCTGGTCGATTCGATCAACCTTCTGCTGGACCTGTGGGTTCTAACCATCAGTCACCATGTCTAACTCATCATCACTAACTTCAAATATTTTTACCTGTTCCACCAGATTGGCATGTTCTTTCTGAGCCGCGTCCAACTCGGCTTGAAGGTTCCTGACTTCTCCTTCACGTTGCTCGTTAAGAAGCTTATACATATCTCTCTTCTCGGAAAGCTCTTTGACCTCGGCCTCGAGTTGGCTAAGTGCATCCCGGTACCGGAGAAAGGTTTCATGAGGTAAAATGTGAAAAAGAGAAGGCATTAAAGTTATCAAAAACCCAGATTCAAAAATAAAAGAATGTGATAACACCTCACCCGATTCAACGCATGTTGTGCTTCATTGAACAAGCATAAAGCATCCACCTCGTTCATTTTTTCCTGCTCTTCTTCAGTTACCAGGCACCGGAGGTAGCTAGCCACCCCGACAGGGGCAAAAAGAACCCGGGCATCCTCCGGGATGATGATAATCACTGATCGCTTTCGTCCAGGATATGTGCTCGAAGAGGGGAACCGATTGATCAACTTCGGGCTCGAGTTGGACCCACCGACCTCCGAGGATGGACTTTTCATCGGCACCTCTAAGTCACCCAACCCGGTAAAGTCTTCCAGGGTAGATGAGTCTACACCATCAAAAAAACATCGGAGGGGATCGTCCGCTCCATGAACCCCTTCATTGGATCGCTCCTTCGTCGCCCGGGCTTCATCGAACATTGACTCTTTGAACGAGGGCGATCCCGAAATATCTATAACACCGGGAGGGACGGAACTGGTGTCTCGTGAAGTCTCAACCCTCACCTCTGCACCAGCCTCATGCACTTGAGGGGGATTTGCCTTCGTCGTTCCCCCCTCGGCTGCCACCTGCTCCTCAGGGACAGACAGCTCGTGGGCCACAAACATTTTATCCTCCTCGGGCGTGTCCTTGAGCCGGTAGAGTGAGTCTAAGTCAGGAACTTGGGAGCTAGAGCTTTCCCTTGACTTACGATCCAACCTTTGGGGAACTCAGGGACCTCTTCCTTTTCTTCTCTCCTGTTGTGGCTCCGGGATTCTCCGAAGAAGAAGAAGAAACAGCGAGAAAGTCCTCGTCCCCGACCGGAGGCCTAAGCTCGATGATTTTAATCAAACCTGTAAAAAGGAAATAATAGAAATAAGAACGTGATGCTAGAAGAAGAAGTCTAACGCAACTTATTCGGGAAAGAGATATTACCATGGGAACGGGCCTCCCAACGTCGCTTTGAGAGTTTGCTCCATGATCGTTCGGATTAGGTTATCTGTGAAACAATGCCTTCGATCCACTCCTTTAACTGAGGGATAACATTTGGGACTCGAGCAATAGCTGCACCGCCACGAATACCAATGAGGAAAAGGGAGATAAACATGAAATCAACATTTAAAGTAAAGTTGCACTTACGTGATGCATTCCACTTTTTGGGGAATGGCCTAAATTCGGCTGGAATCAAGTTCGAGGTCCTCACCTGGACAAAGTGTCCCTGCCAGCCTCGATCCCGATCTTCATCGATACTTGAGAAAGGGGCTTTACTAGCCCAGCGCACGAGCTTTATCAGTCCCCCTAGGAAGATTCGGGGACTATACAGATGGAGGTTTAGGAGCCAGTTCATCGGTAGCAAAGTTAGCGACGGACCTCCCGAGGTCGACCACATCGGGAGCGGTTTCATTAATTTCGGCAGTCGGTTGGGAGATACAAGTGACCTTTTGGGGAACAAATTTCAAGATTTTGGCCATTGTTATCTGCAAAAACTTGGAAAAGATAGAGAGAGGGTGAAATTTGAAAGCTCAGATGTGTTGGCTTGAGTAGAGGATGATTAAAAAATTTGCAACATTCTAAGAAATCTTGAGTAACGAAGATAAGAATATTGAGAGATAAAAGAAGACTGTAATATCTTAAAGGATCGAGGGTAAAAGTTTGGACTTAAAGAGGAAAATGAATGAAGGAGGGGATATTTATAGGGTTTCCACGACGTTTCGCATCCAGGGGCAGCCAACCGACGGCTGACACACATTTGAGGTCATTAAGACGTGACTGACGAGACGTTTCAGTTTCTTTATTATTTTATGTCGCAAAGTGTTGAACAGGAGATCAAAGAACTCATGTCGTTCCTCGTCGTTTCCGTAAAACATACTCTCTGAAAAATGAGAGAACTATCTGTATACGGGTAAAACCAGACCCATAAGCCGGCCTGGTTCCCGATAAAATAAATCAAGTAAGAAACGCGATAACAAGGAAC
This sequence comes from Nicotiana otophora, assembly GCA_000715115.1. Lineage (NCBI taxonomy): Eukaryota > Viridiplantae > Streptophyta > Magnoliopsida > Solanales > Solanaceae > Nicotiana > Nicotiana otophora. The sequence continues at coordinate 204,048 of AWOL01S0002911.1, forward strand.
CGAAATCGAGGTAAGGGACACCAAGTTAGGCATCGGGGGGAACGACGCCCGCCCTCGAATATATCGAGGCCATGATCCCGTATCGGTCCAAATCTCAAGAGACTTCGAATAGCATTATTAGGCGATCGAACACGATTAACGAAAGTCCATGATATCCGTGATCAACCGGGTATCACAGCGCGGATCTCGGCACATACCGATGGGAATCCAGTAATCAGTTAAATAGGAGATTTTTACCTTTTATAGAACTGTACTTAGGGTAAAACTCCACTACTATATAAAGGGGAGTCTAATTATTCATCGGCGATATTGTAACACGCATCCCAAAGCAATATACTATTATTTTTACTGTTATTCTCAGCTCTTATTCTCGTTTATCAGTGCTAGTCATTTTGAATCCAGATCGAGGAATGGATATTTCATCAAGGCTGGAATCATCCTCGCGTGGTTTGACTTACTATATCTCTATTTATTTAATCTAACGCAATTTATTATTTGTATCGAATTAATCCACGTATCCTTAAAATGACTTATAAATTTAATTATTATCCGTTTTTTAGGGTAAACGGTTATATTTGATTTCGTCCTTGAGAACGTGCATATACGAACGTTAAGATTATGAAAGTTTCTTGGTATGAAGTTAGTCATACCTATAAAATATTGTCCATGAGGGAGAGATAAGTTTTTTTTGGTGATAATTCAAACTTTCCATATTTATATTGTGTTTAATTGTCCATGTTCCGTAATGTTTATAGAAGTTAAAATTGTAATGGAATATATAAAGCCCCAAAATATTAGGATTTCTCACATTATTCAAATAAGAAAAGATTCAATAACTAAAATTTTAGTTGAATTTAAACTTCTAAATATTAAGAAGAGAATTAAATGACTATTTTGTTCAGCGTGAACTCTATTTTAAAGGGGTAAAAAAGGCAAATGATATTTCGCTAAGGGCGTTCGTGCTTTTAATATAGTATACATACATAGATAGATATAAATATAGATAGATATAGATATATAGATTAAGAATTAAATTTTTGTAACCAAATATTATGTAATGACCCGATCGGTCATTTTGCTTTCTAGAACCCCGTTCCCCTAAATAAGACTTCCCTTACTTGCTTTTACTGATTTATGACTTATGAGGATGGTTGGTTCGGGATTTGGAAGAGTTTGGGTTGGAATCGGAACCCTTGGTTCCTTAAGGTTGGCTTAAAAGGCCAAGTTTGACTTCGGACAATATTTTGAGTAAACGACCTCAGAATCGGGATTTGACGGTTCCAATAGGTTCATATGATGATTTAGGACTTGGGCGTATGTTCGGATCGGGTTTTGGATGATCCAGGAGCGTTTTGGCGCCCAATAGTGAAAGTTAGTTCTCGAAGAACTTTGAAGTTCTTTTAAAATTTGGTTTGGAGCGGGTTTTGGTGTTATCGAGGTCAAAACAGAATTCTGAGACCGGAAATAGTTCTGTAATGTCATTTAAGACTTACACGCAAAATTTGGTGTCATTCCAAGTTGATTTGATAGGAATCAGACGAGCAGAAGTCTTTTTAGAAATTTTTGAATTCATAAGTCAATTCATGCATTTTGGCATCCGATTCTTGGTTTTTGATGTTATTTTCGAGTTTTGATCGCTCGAGCGAGTTTGTATTAGGTTATTAGACTTGTGTGGATAGTTGGTGTGGAGCCCCGAGGGCTCGGGTGAGTTTCAGACGTTCGGAAGGAATGCAAACATATCAGTTTTCTGGTGTTTCTTGGCAGCAGTTGCAGGTTTCGCAAATGCGAGAAATTGTTCACAAATGCGAACCTCGCAATAGCGAGAAGGGATTCGCAAATGAAGGAGCCCGACCTAGGTAGTGTTCGCATTTGCGACACATTTGCTGCAATTGCGATCTCAGCAGAGTTCGCATTTGCGACTCTTTGGTCGTATTTGCGACCCATGCAGCTGAAGGCCATGCTTCGCATTTGTGAGGGTTGTGTCGCATTTGCGACCTTCGCATTTGCGAACCTGGTGTCGCAAATGCGATATCAGAGGCCTGTGCCCAGCTCATTTAATGCGCTACTTAGGCCATTTATCTCACTTTTCTTTCATCTCTTGGGCGATTCTTGGAGCTTTTGAAAGAGGGTTTTCACCTAGCACTTTGAGGTAAGTAATTCCTACACAACATGAGTTAAATACATAGATTATGGGTAGATTATAATATGTAAATTAGTGAAAACTATGGATTTAGGTGAAAACCTAGGTTTTTGACAAAAATGAGATTTAACCACGAAATTTGTTATGAAAAATAGTAAAAATCATATATTTATCTAAGGTTATGGGTAACAACTTTCTTTAAAAAATTTCCGGAATCCGGGCACGCGGGCCCGGGAGTGAATTTTAGGAATCTTGCAATTTAGGCTGGGTAATCAATTAATTGATGGAATTATGAACTTTTAAGCATAGATTGATTAGTTTATGTAATGTTTGACTAGCTTCGAGTCGTTTGGCGTCAAATTTGGAGGTTTAAGCGCGGGGAAGTAGGCCTTGAGACAAGGTAAGTCTCCTTTCTAACCTTGTAAGAGGAAAATTACCCCATAGGTGAACTAAATTAATATATGTTGTTGTTTGTTGGGGGCCACGTACGCACGAAGAGACGAGAGTCCGTACGTAGCTATTATTCCTATTATGTCCGGGTAGTCTTAGGCTTACACTATACCTTGTTGATATTGTTATTGTTTTATGTATATTGTTTGCCTTGAGAAGGGCGGAATGGAGTGTGCTTATTAAATGTTTCAAGAATTGGGGAAAAATAATGGGATCTTAAAAGTTTTCATTTGAATGTCACATTTTGAAAAGAATGGGAGAGTACTATAAAAGCATTTATGAGATCTTTGTGTAACCGCGTCGCATGTATGATTCGCGAACGGAGTAATTCCTTAAATTTATGTTTGACCGCGCCGCATGTATGATTCGCCAGCGGGAAAAATAGATGCATCTATGGTTCACGCCGTTCGACCCTCGGCAGTGCACAATTTAAATATTTTATTGGATCGAGCTGTACGACCTCGACATAATTGCGCATGCTAATTATTTGAAAATTCTCCATGATTTATTCTGCTTAAATGCCTTGAAATGTAAGATGCTAAATAGTATTACTGAAATTTATGTTATAATTATGAAAGAAGGACTTATCTCTTCCTGTCGTTGAACTGACAGTATCATTCATTATATCTATTCTTAGCATAGTACTTTAATTATATTATTATTGGCCCAGTAAGTGTCAAGTCGACCCCTCGTCGCTACTTCTTTGAGGTTAGGCGGGATACTTACTGGGTACATATTGTTTATGTACTCATACTATACTTCTGTACTTAATTATACAGGATCTGAGGCTGGTGCATCTAGTTACCCGCCCAGCGCGCATACTTGATCTTGGACCGAGACTTCACGGTGAGCTGCCCCTTCTGAGTCGTTCAGCAGCATGCCGGAGTTTCTCTTTTATTTTTATCTGTCTATTCTGTTTCAGACAGTAGGATAGTCATCTTTTGTATATTTTACTAGTTGCCCACACACTTGTGACACCAGATCTTGACACGTATTAGTAGACTTTGATTTTTGGGTTGTAATTCAATAGTTATAACTGCTTTTAGATATTTCCGTTTGTTTGCCTTAAAAATCCTTTATTTACCAAATGTTTTAAAATAAGTAAAGTTAAATAGGAAATCACTAAGTTGTTCACTGTTGGCTTGTCCAGCAATGGTGCTGGACGCCATCACGGCCTGACATGGAGTCGGATCGTGACATATTAGGAGGACCACAACAATGGTGCCGGACGCCATCACGGCCTAACATGGAGTCGGATCGTGACATATTAGGAGGACCACAATCAAATTTGTGAATATTTCAAAGAGTAAAAGCGTAAATTTCCAAAAGAGGAGAGTCAAGATAAATATGCAGAAAAGTAATAAAACCTTGTGTTATGGTAACCATATATATTCGAAGTTAGACACACACACATATATATTAAAGGAATAAAGTTTACATTATGATTAAGCCAAGTGGCTAGCTATTAAGAAGCCACTTGGCAAACCAAGAACAAAGAGATGATTAATTAATGAAATCAAAATGGAAACAAATTAATTCAAATTTTGATTTACATTCTCACACATACCTTTCTTCCCTTTAATAATTAATGGAAAGAAGGAGGAAAAATAGTTAATGTAAGTAATCTTTAATCCAAATCCACGACTTTTCTTAAGTAGTTCAAATAAAGTTTTACACTGTAAAATAAATGTAATAAATATATTAAATTGAAAGATAAGTGAGGTTGGGCATATTTCTATATGTTTTAATGTTACTTTACTCATATTTTAACTGTTGTTTTTGCTATTTGATGTTAAAAATGCCCAACATATATTAGTTATTAGTTTTATGATTAATTGAATTGTGTGTGATGATTTAGGATGTTTGAAGTGCAAAAATATGAAGAAAAGGTGCTCCAGTTATAGGAGAAGAGGGTGGATGTGTCACATCCAACCTAGAAAAAAAGTGTATTTAGCACATCCTTGGCAGTGAAGTCGGGAGAAGGCATCCGCCTTAGCATCCACATCTGGGCACAGCAGGGATGAAGGAACAGAGGGTGGATACGAGGCATCTACCCCAGCATTCGATACTGAGAAGTTGAAGCTGAGGCGGATGAAAAGCAACCACCCCAACATCAATCCCTGAAGCAGAGTCGCAATAGGAGAAGAAAAACTTTGGCCTACGACTTTTGTACGCAATATATAAGCCAAAAATGCCTATTTTAGGTCATCTAACACACGGGGAAGCGGAGAAAAGCCATCACAAAGTTTGGAAACCACGAAATTCGTCTTGAGTTCTTACTTTTTCCTTCTTTTATTGATTTTTATGTATTCTTGGGAATTACTTGATATTGCTACCATGAGCATGTGTGGCTAAACTCGTTAGTTCTGGGGTCATGGGTGCTACATGAATATTGATGTTTGAAGTTTGAATTGACGAGCTTGATTTTATCATATTGGGTTGTTTATTTAATCATGTTCTTAATTGTTTTGCTCCGTAGCTAACAGTGAAATACTATTTATGAATCTAGAGTTGAACTCGAAAGTAAAAATTCTAGATTTCATATAGGATTAAATAGAGCAAGTTATTAAACCAGGGCATTGGGGAACAGATTCGCAATTAGGAGAGAAATATACCTAATTATCTTGCTTGGTTGAAATACAGGAAGTGTAAATGCATTCTTGTTAGTCTTAATTTCATAGAAATATAGGTATTAAGTTAACTTGAATAGGCGAGTAAGAACTCGACAGATTCTTTCGAGTAACATTAACTCTGTCAATCAACAAACCAGATAAATCAATTAGTCAGTTTGAACTAAGAATGCAACAAGATTGTTAGCGAGCTTATGACCCTGGAATATCCTCTCCTACTAATTTTTATCCGAAATTGCCTACGTGTCTTAGTCGATCTTTAGTTTATTTAATTGCCTGGTAGTTTCTTCGGTTGTTAATTAATTACTTACACATTTTGAGAAAACAATGTCTTGAATAGATAACTTTTTTGAGTTTGAATCAGTCAGTCGAGTTAATCATAAGTCTCCGTGGGAACGATACTCTACTCGCTACTTTATTATTTGACGACCATGTATACTTTCGTGTGTGTTTAGTCACAACAAGTTTTTGGCACCGTTACCAGGGACTTAGAAATTAGCTACTTGTCTGAGTTAAGCTTTTATTAGTTATTAGTTCAAGTTTTAATTTTTAGTTTGCCTTTTTGTATTAACGCAGGCTCTTCTCTTGAATGTGGAGGAGTAGAAGTGCGAACAACCTCCTTCCACTTAATCCTGAAATAGAACGAACACTTCACAGAGTAAGGAGGAAAGTCAAAGCTAGAACGAGAACAGAAAGAGAGTTGGGCATTGTAATTCAACCACAACCACTAGAGATGGCAGGTAATGAAGAGCGATCAGTGATAGAAGTCGCAAGGCCCAATCTTGCTAATATGACTCAGGCTATTATGAAGCCTGATATCACGGGTCATTTTGAACTCAAACAGTTTATGGTCCAGCTGATTCAGTCTAAAGGGAAATATGTGGTTCTATCTCATGAAGATCCGCAGCGGTATATTCAGAACTTCCTGAAAATTACGGATACTTACAATTATCCAAACGTTTCCAAGGATTACGTCAGGCTGACATTATTCCCCTTTTCACTGTTGGGGGAAGCCAAAGAATGCTTGTAAAAGGAGCCAGCGAACTCAATCCACACTTGGGATAAACTAGCATGAAAATTCTTAATCAAGTTTTTTCCCACTAAAAAGACAAAGTCGCCGAGGAGTCAGATTCTTGGGTTCCAACAATGGGATGGTGAGAATATTTGTCAATCTTGGGAAAGATACAAGAAGCTACTCATAGACTTCCCGCATCATTGTCGGACTTATGAGGTATTGGGTCACACTTTCGTTGATGGGTTAGACGTGATGTCAAAGATGAATCTTGACTCAGCTTGTGGGGGTAGTTGCATGGCAAGGCCGTATAGTGAAATCCAGCTCCTGCTAAACAATTTAACTGCTAATGATAATAATTGGAAAGGAGATGGGGAATCGCGAAGAGCACTCAAATAGAAGGCAGCATGTGTAATTGAGCTTGATGATTTCTCAGCTGTGAGAGCAGATATAACGAAATTAGCAAATCAGATGAATAGAATGACAATGCACCAAGGCAATAGATGCAATATGTGCAACAAAAGTCAACTTGCTATGACTTATGGGGTGAAGGTCACACGAGTGAAATATATCCCATGAATCCTAAATCCATCTATTATGTGGGACAACAGAGCTAAGGTCCGATGAATCAACATGCACAATATGGGAATACTTACAACCCAAATTGGAAGAAACACCCTAACTTTTCCTAGGGTGGAAATCAAGCGAATCAAAATCAGTATAGGCCCCAAGGAAATTACAGTCAACCTCAGAAGCCACCCCAGCAAGTCGAGGAGAGTACGAATGACCTGTTAAAGAAGTTGTTGCTTGATAATCAACAACTCAGGACCGATTTCAGAAATCTTGATAGACAGGTTGGGCAGTTAGTGTCAAATCAAAATACTAGGCCTGCAGGGGCTCTTCCTAGTGTTACAGAGAAGAACCCTCAAGTTAATGCAGTCACACTCAGAAATGGAAGGGAATTAGAAGAAGCGCCAAAGCAGAGAAGAGATAAGCCTACACCCGAGGGGGAGCTGAATTCTAAGGCAACACCCGAGTCAAAGAAAGATGATGCAAGTTCAGAGCCAGTGAGTGCTGCAAGAACACCACCACCTTTCCCCCAAAGGTTACATAAGAAGAATGATGATCGCATGTTTAACAAATTTCTCTCTATGTTGAGCCAGGTTCAACTAAATATTCCATTGGTGGATGTACTTCGTGAAATTCTAAAATATGCTAAGTACATCAAAGATATAGTGGCTCACAAGAGGAGATTGATTGAATTTGAGACAGTCGCACTTACTGAGGAGTGCACTTCGAGGGTCCAAAACAAGCTTCCTCGAAGCTTAAGGACCCTGGCAGCTTCACCATCCCTGTGTGGATTGGTAATATTGATGCGGGTTGTGCTCTTTGTGATTTGGGGGCAAGCATTAATCTGATGCCCTTGTCCTTATTCAAGCAATTGGTCTGGGAGCTCCAAGACCAACCACTGTGATGTTACAACTAGCTGATGGAACCATAGCTTACCCTGAAGGGGTGATTGAAGATGTGTTGCTGCAAATTGGGAAATTCATCATCCCAGCGGACTTCATTATCCTAGATTATGAGGTTGATAAACAAGTTCCAATCATATTGGGACGACCTCTTTTGGCTACAGGTGATGCAATTATTAAAGTGAGAGAGGGAAAAACGATTATGAGGGTGGACAACGAGGAAGCGGCTTTCAATGTCTACAAGGTGATTCAACTTCCCCGTCATTATGAGGAGCTCTCTATTATATTTGTTGTGGAGGTAGATGAGAAACTGATAGATCCTAGTGTATATCTAGACGATTCTCTAGAGAAAGCACTCATGTTGTTCGATGGCTTGGAGATTGATGATGAGGTTGAGGAGATAATGCATATATTAGATGCATCATGTGTCTACATGCAAGGATTAAACCTTTTTGAGCCCTTAAATAGGCCGAGTAGGCCTCCACCAAAGCCATCAATTGAAGAGGCTCCAAAATTGGAACTTAAACCCTTGCTCCCTCACCTTCAATATGCTTATTTGGGTGGTTCTGACACTCTACCTGTTATTGTTTCCTCTAACTTATCTAAATTGCAGGAAGAAAAGCAGTTAAGAGTGCTGCATGAGCACAAGCGAGCCATTGGGTGGACGATTTCTGACATTAGAGGCATTAGTCCACCATTCTGCATGCATAAAATACTCATGGAGGACGGACAAAAGCCAAATGTATAGCACCAACGCCACCTAAATCCAATAATGAAAGAGATGGTAAGAAAAGAAGTGATTAAGTGGCTCGATGCAGGTATTGTATTTCCAATCTCTGATAGCAAATGGGTAAGCCCTGTTCAATGTGTGCCTAAGAAAGGGGGGATGAATGTAGTGGTTAATGAAAATAATGAGTTGATTCCCACAAGAATTGTGACAGGATGGAGAATTTTCATAGATTATAGAAAATTAAACAATTCCACCCGCGAGGATCACTTCCCCTACCCTTTATTGACCAAATGCTTGACAGACTAGCTGGACAAGAATACTATTGTTTCCTGGATGGCTACTCAGGGTATAATCAGATTGCTATAGCCCTAGAGGACCAAGAGAAGATCACATTTACGTGTCCCTATGGCACGTATGCGTTCAAGAGAATGCCATTTGGTCTCTATAATGCACCTGCAACTTTTCAAAGGCGTATGATGGCTATTTTTACTGACATGGTTGAAAGATTTGTAGAAGTGTTCATAGATGATTTTTCTGTATTTGGGTGTTCTTTTGATAATTGTTTAATGAACCTTGATAAAGTGCTTGCTAGGTGTAAAGAGACAAACTTGGTGCTAAACTGGGAGAAATGCCATTTCATAGTACAAGAAGGTATAGTCTTGGGGCACAAGGTGTCAAAATATGGTCGGCAGGTGGACAAGGCAAAGGTGGAGGTGATTGAAAATTTTCCCTCACCAACATCCGTTAAGGGCATTCGAAGTTTCTTGGGCCATGCAGGTTTTTATCGTCGTTTCATTAAAGATTTTTCAAAAATTTCTTCTCCTCTGTGCAGGCTTCTTGAAAAAGATATCCCCTTCAAATTTGATGATGCTTGTCTGAAAGCATTTAAGGAGCTAAAGAAAAGATTGGTGACTGAGCCAATTATTATTGGACAAAATTGTCTAAGGATGCACATGCCTTTGTTAAACAATGTGATAGGTGCCAAAGAACTGGAACAATCACGAAGAAGCAGAGATGCCTTTGCAAAATATTCTGGCAGTAGAGATCTTTGATGTTTGGGGGATTGATTTTATGGGACCGTTCCCATACTCTAATAGTCAAAGATATATCTTGTTGGCGATCGACTATGTGTCTAAGTGATTGGAGGCCATTGGTCTTCCTACTAATGACGCAAAAGTAGTGGTAAACTTTGTGAAAAAGCACATCTTCACACGCTTTGGGACTCTAAGGGTGCTGATAAGTGACGGAAGAACTCACTTCTGTAACAAGTTGTTGAACAACATTCTAGAAAAGTATGGAGTTAGGCACAAGGTTGCTACTGCCTATCACCCCCAAACTAGTGGTCAAGTGGAAGTGTCAAATAGAGTGGTGAAGCAAAATTTGGAGAAAACGGTGAGTGGAAATAGGAGGGACTGGTCCGTAAAGCTTGATGACGCATTATGGGCGTATCGAACTTCATACAAGACTCTCATTGGAACATCTTCGTATAAGTTGGTTTATGGGAAGGCATGCCACTTGCTCGTCGAGCTTGAACACAAAGCCTATTGGGAGATTAAAAAGCTAAATATGGATATGGACTTAGCCGGCGAGAATAGGTTGTTACAGCTCAAAGAGCTTGATGAATTTCGATTGCACGCGTACGAAATTGCCAAATTGTATAAAGAAAAGACCAAGAGGTGGAATGATAAGCACATCCAACATCGCGAGTTTGAGCCAGGTCAATAAGTTCTCTTGTTTAATTCGAGGTTGTAGCTTTTCCCCGAAAAGCTTAAATCTCGATGGGCGGGTCCTTTTGAAGTGGTTAGTGTGAAGCCTCATGGAGTGGTGGAATGCGTGATACGTGTTCAAGTGCTATATTCTTGGTAAATGGGCAGAGAGTAAAATATTATTGGGGTGGTGGCATTTCCATCACAAGACCTCGATGGGCTTGGCCGATGCTTGAAAAATGTGTTGCATCATGCCGCGACGTTAAATCAGGCGCTTCTTAGGAGGCAACCCAAGCATTTTATTTTGTTTTTTGTAGTTTACTAATTTTTCCCATTTATTTTGTATTTTTGATTTATTTTTAGGAGATCCTTAATTTTTTATTTTGTAGGAGTTAATTCTTGTATGTATTTATCGAAAGAAAAAAAAAGAGCTCTAGGTATGGGAAAACAGGGTGGATGCATCCCCCTCGGTGCGAAAAATTGACGGGCCATTTGCTCAAGGCAGTGAAGTCTGGCCATAGCGCCCACAGCCGCATCCATGAAAGTTTAAAGAAATCAACTGGGATGCGTCGTGTCCAAGCTCGCACACAACAGGTAAGTGTTATATTTTTATTACACTTCACACACCTTAAAACCCCAAATCCTTCTCCCACCCATTTCATCTCAACCCAAACACGCTTCCACGCATACCTCCTCTTTCTGTTGCTGCTCGTTTTGATCAGCGCTCAGGTATGTACTTCCTCAGTTCCTCTTTCTCTCACTTCTAATCTCTTCTTGTTCCTCTAAGGCGGCAAAATCCCCTCCCCAATTCCCTTAAGTTAGGTTTAATCCTAGTGAACTTCCCCCATGAAACTAAGAAGGGAACCTGGAAAGTTTTGCGGCTTCTCTTGCTGCCTCTGATTGGTTGTTGATGTTTGATGACGACAAACTATAATTCCCGTCATCTAAACAATTTTGGGAGGGTAATAAGCATGCTTGTCAGTGAGAAGAACAGAGTCACTAACAGTGCACCCCACATGTTCGATAAGTTGCCTATGAGGTAAATTTAGGCGCCGGTGAAGTCTGAGTAACCGAGCGACACTAGCATATGCTAAAGAATAAGTGCGGGGTTGTTTGAGTGATTGTGTACAACTGTGTTAGAGTGTAGGAGCTACGGGTGCTCGCCACTCTTTCACCTTATGTTTTGGGGGCATCTGATGGTCGTTAGGCTTCCGAGCGACCAAGTTCCGGGCTGAATTAAATGCAATTAAAGTGCTCAACTACTTGTATTATGATGTACATGGTTCCTACAGTTGCATTATGTGTACTCTATGCATAGTGGTATATTTTGATATTAATTATGGGGTCGTGAGAAGTTTACGATGATATCGCTAAGTAAAGTCCAAGTGAGCTATGTTATGTAATTGAATAGGTTTTGCGCAACACAGATGCTTCATATCTGATACTTCACTGTTTTGAGAGCTAAATGGAGACCTCTTTGTTATTCAGGTACATAGGTCTATAATGGAGGCAACAAGAAAAATGTCGAAGCAACAAGAACGAGAAAATGACAAGAAACCACCTAAAAACCTACTGGAAAGGCAACAGGTACTCCAAACCCACCGAACAAAAGAAAGTGGACTGAGAAAGCAAAAGCACCACCGACTAGGCAGTTAATTGATCAATCGGAGCAAGAAGAAGAGGAATCATTAGTGAGAAGGACTGTAAAAAGGGGTACCACAAAAATATCAGCAAATCTACCAAGCAAGGGGATAGAGTTCAGAGAACCTGTGCTGCACCAGACCAAATCTACAAAGCAGGTTGATCCAAAAGATAAAGGGAAGCACAAGGCCACCTCAGACTCTGAGTCCGAGTCTAATTTGGACTATGAGCTCACAAATGTCAACATGAGAGACAAAACTGAGGGTGAACCAGTTGACCGAGCTGCTTGGGAGAAGCATTTTGTTAGTGAAAAAAAATTCTGAGCTTATGAGAAAATCCTGGATTCAAAGAAATATATTCCAGAAAAGCTAATCAACATTGAAGCACTGAAGAAAAATTATCCAGATCTTCTGAAATCAATTCGAGAGGTGCAACAATGGGGACCTATCTTGAAGGGCCACGACAAGGTCAACCTAACTATTGTCAGAGAGCTTTATGCCAATTGGCGTCACTCACGGGGCAGCATTGTGAGAGTACGAGGGGTGGATATCAATGTCTCAGCTAAAGATCTGAACGGGTTCTTAGGGGTGCCGCACACACCAACGGATAGGTATGGCTCTATATGTAAAGAGCCTGATTACTCACATGTCCAGTCCGTCCTATGCCTACCAAGAAAGATGCAAATTTGAAGCATGGAAGTGTAGAGTACCATTCTCTGGCCAAGGGGTTCATGAGTGCAGTAGCACGTGTGGTTCTGAATTTCATATGCAATCGCCTGATGTCGTGCCAACACAAAATTAATGTCCCTCGATACCGAGCAATAGTGTTGTATGCTTTATTGGAGGGGATCCCGCTCAACTTGGGAGCCATCATGCTCGACCAAATGCAATGCACCAGGATGAACTACAAGTGGAGGATGTTCTATGCGAATACCTTATCGGCTTACTTGACGGAGATCGGAGTGCTATGGGACAAGGAGAATGATGACATCGGGGCTAAAGCTCCAGGACCATATGATGTTACTCATGTACTAGAGCCGAACAAGGGGAGGGCTTCTAAGTTCACCATTCAACAATTGTTTGAGCAGATGAGAGCTGATATGCAAGAGAATAACACTAAGTTGATCGTGACTCGTGCAGAGTTGAGTGCCACTAGAGGTGAGTTGATTCAGACTCGTGCAGATCTAAGCCGAGTCCAGGCTGAGTAGGCTACGATGATGAGGGAGGTATCACTACTCCTCCATGCTTTGTTCTAACGTACAAATATAGATATTTCACAGTTTCATGCACCATTCGTTGGTGGACCATCCACTTCTGCTCCTCCTATAGTCCCGGGCTCTCCATCCACCATACCCACTGAGACCGTCGTGTCGCATGCTACAGACTCAGCTCCACTTGGTGATGATAGGACTGTGACCAAGTCCCCTATTCATAAGGATGCTATTGCTATACTAGAAGGGGCCATGATAGATGTCGTGGATGCTTCGAGTACTCACTCGGTTGTTGCTACTACTCCCGTCCCGGCTTTCCAGACCACTGCCTCTGATGCTCCTCCACAGATCGCAGAGGAGCCCTCCACCTCGACTTGAGGGAGTTTCTTCTTACCCTACTCTACTTTATTTATGTGCATTGGAGACAACGCACGGTTCTAAGTATGGGGTGAAGGTTATTCATTTTTTTGGTGTGGATGAATATACTTAACTATTATAATGTTTGTTGCTTTTGATACTTTTGGGGCTGTAATATTCGCTGAATTAATGGCCTGTAATAGTTAGTAAATTTGTCTATAAGTAGTAACTTTCAGTCTCTGGTTATTTCTAGTTGTAGTAAGTAGCCTTATAATAGTTTATCTGAAAAACAAATAATGGACTTTTCCCGACGACGGACTACCTGGACAGTTCTCTCAAGGGATTAAGATCCTTCAAAAAATACAAAAAAAAGATTTTCATTTGATTCTTGGAATTAGTGTTAGTATTAGGAAATTGATAGAAAAATTAAAAAAAAATACAAAAATATTTTATTTGCTTTGCGTAGTTAGTAAGTTTAATCCATTAGGCAATAATCCCCCTTGGATTTTCTTTGGCCATTGGTTCTTTTTCAAAGGACGAATTTTTGAACTGGGTATTAGTTTTTATTTTTAGAGTACCGTAGGATATAAAGCCTTAGACTACATTCAGCACATTCAATGACTTGTTTGATACCAACAGAGTTAGACCTGAGCATGTGGATTATAACTTTCTCCATGAGTTTTTGAGAACTATTTTTGCCTTGAAAAGTTGAATAGTTTTTTTGTGACGCATAGGCTCATTTTTTTGACTCCTATGCTAACTGTTGTGCCTTGTGCATTAAAATTGTGGCTTAACTACGTACTTGCTTTGATTGAGAGTTGGAATATAACCATCCTAATTGAATCATGTGCCATTGTGTGGTGAGATTTTTGTATAGTTCCATGTAGTATATTTGTGTCTAGAACTTGCCCTGCATATGAGTTGAAGCGAAATCCTAGGTTTTGCTCGTTTTGAAATATGATTTTAGGCCTTCTTTGATCCTTTTTGAATTGTAATGCTACCACAAATAAAATCCATTCTTAGTTAAACCTTTTGAGCCTATAGAATTTTATTTGACACCCACATTACAATCCTATATCCCTTTTGTTCTTAATTGATACTTTTTGATCCTTTTACCTCTTAAAGTACTTTAATTGTGAAATGAGCACTAAAAGAAGCAAGCAGGGGATTTGCGTGGCTTTCGAGTGGAACCAATGAAAGGGGGAAGGGTGCACTTATTTTGTAAAAAAATACGCCACTAGCGAAAATTGAAAATAGAAAAAAAAAATAGTTGGAAAAAAAAAGAGAAACATCTGGAAAAAAAAGGAAAGAAAAAATATAGATGAATAAATTGTTGTCTTGTTTTTGCTAATGGGATGTAAATTAAGGTAATGCTTAAAAAAAGAGGGAATATTTTTGGAGTGTAATCTTGTTTGTGAAACTGATGTGGTGGTGAAGAAAATGCGCTTAAAGTTTATCATGTGATGTGTTAAAGTGCTTAGGAGGGTTAGTCACTATTTCTAAAATATATCTTGCCTGTCCCTTAGCCCACATTATAACGATGAAAAAGTCGTAATTGATTTTAGATCGAGCGAGCCTGCATTAGTAGAGATTTACATAACGGGCAAGCCTATCGTACCTTTTGTGCACATATGAACTTCTTTGAGAGAGTGAGTGATTTCTTCTACTATTTGAAGTCCCTAAATTACGTTTGAATTTTATTTCAGTGTGTGGACTATGGACTATCTCTCATTGTTTTGCGGTAAGGGCACATGTTTCATGATGGATAGGTGACTTTATTAAGCTCTTCACTCAGAGTGAGTAAGTTGGACTGAAAGTAGTTATGCTAAGGAGTCAGCTTCTGAGGTTGAGATTTCCCGAAGTTGCTATTTGATTATTTTGAACTGTTCACTATTGTGCTTGGCATGTTTTTAACATGGGAAAGAAAGTCCAAGAATGTATATGCAAAGGGCTAATTGTTAGTATCAACCAAGTCATGGGTGCTTGAGCTTAATTCAAATGTGTGGCTTGCTAGTGATGAGCTTAATTTTGTTCGATCTATTGTGGGTTGATTCTACTTTGCTAGAGGATGAACAAAGGTTTAAGTGTGGGTGTAACGACCCGACCGGTCATTTTGAGCTATAGCACTTCGTTCGGCGGTTTGAGGCCTTGAGTAGCTTCACTTCATATTTTTTGACTTGTACGCGTAGTCGGAATCAAATTTCGGGAAGTTCGAAGTTGATTCGGAAGGAAAACTCTAAATTTAGAAGCTTTAAGTTGGAAGAGTTGACTAAGGTTTGACTTTTGAGTAAATGACCTTGGAATCGAGATTTGAAGGTTCCAATAGGTTTGTATAATGATTTCGGACTTGGGCATGTGTTCGGGTTGAGTATCGGGTGGTCTTGGATCATTTTAGCACTTATTATGGAAAGTTGGCATTTTGAAAGTTTAAGAATTTCTTAAGTTTGGTTTGAAGTGGACTTTGGTGCTATCGATGTCCATTTGGGGTTCCGAGCCTTGGAATAGGTTCGTATTGTGATTTATGACTTGTGCGTAAAGTTTGGTGTCATTCCGGAATGTTTAAGTATAATTTGGACGCGTTCGACGAAGTTTGAATGTTCGAAAGTTTAAAGAAAGGTTTCGATCGTCGATCTGTAGTTTTGATTTTGTTTGGCACGGTTTGAGGCTTCGACTAAGTTGGTATCGTATGTTGGGACGTGTTGGTATATTTGGTTAAGGCTCCTAGTGGCTCGGGTGAGTTTCGGACAGGGTTCGGATCGACTTGAGCATTATTGAAGCTACTGGAATTTCTGTTGCTGGTGCAATCGCTTCTGCAAAGCCTTGGTCGCAGAAGCGAGATGAAGGTCGCAAAAGTAGCTGGGGAAGGGGCAAGGCAGTATCGCAGGTGCGAAGCAATTCCCGCACATGTGTGATCGCAGATGCGGTCTCCGGCAATGCAGAAGCGGAAGAGGAGTGAATGGGTAAGGTTCGTAGAAGCGACATTTGGACCGCACCTGCGATGGCGCAGATGCAGCTTCTTGGAGCGCAGAAGCGGAGAAGAGTGCAGGAGAGAGAGAGTTTGTTGCACCCGTGATGCCGCAGGAGCAGGGCAGTTTCCGCGATTGTGAAGGGGCGGGCTCTAGTGCTTCTCCGCAGAAGCGGAGTTTTGGTTACACAAGCGATGCCGCAGGTACGGCTACTATTCCGCATGTGCGAAACGCTGGGCAGAATTGTCTTAAGAACGGGATTTGGCTCTCCTTCTTTTATTTTTCACTTGGGTTGGCCGAATTTGGGGACCTATTTTGAGGGGATTTTCATCAAGCAACACGAGGTAACTGATTCTCACCTATTACAAGTTAAATACTTGGATTATATATGGATTGTAACATGGAAATTAGTAAAAATTATGGGATTTTAGTAGAAAACCTAGAATTTTGTATTTTTGAAATTTGACCACAAAATTGGATATGGAATTAGGAATAAATTATATAAACGAGTTCGTGGTGTTATGGGTAAGGTTAATCTTCAAGAATTTTCAGAATCCGGGCACATGGGCCAGAGGGTTTGACTTTGTTAACTTTCGAGCGGAGTGAAAATCATTATAAATTGTTAAATTATACGCATTGGAGTATATTTAGATGGAGTTGTACATTGTTTGACTAGTTTCAGATCGTTTGGCTTTGAACTGAAGTGTTAGAGAGGCGTTGGAGCCGGTTATGGAACTTCGGAGCGAGGTAAGTCCCCTGTCTAACCTTGTGAGGGGGAAAACTACCCCTAGGTGATGTAATTGTTATGTGCTATTAGATGTGGGTGCTACGTACGTACGAGGTGACGAGAATACGTACGTAGCTAAAGCATGTTTATGTCCAGGTAGACTTAGGACTTTACCATGTAATATTTGGAATATTTGAATTCATTCTGCTGGCTTAATTAATTGAAATTATATTTGAACTTGAATTAGAAATATATACATATATATATTAGGCCGAGCCTTATTACCTTAAGTTGTTAGCAAGTTATTTGAGAAACGGTAAAGGTTATGCTCACCTTGTGTTCATATACTGTATCGTGAGCTCGTGTCTCGTAATTCAATCATTTCTTTTCCTTTCTTGTAGATCAGGCCGAACGCCTCGACAGGATTATGTACCACACTCTCAAGGGAGCAGGTCATTCACCTCAGCAATATAATAGATGCATCTATGGTTCTTGCTGCTCGAACCTCGGCAGTGTACACGTTATGATGGGATCGGGTCGATCACCTAGGCAGTATCATATTCTTTCGGAGATCTGGTCGTACGACCTCGGCATAATTATGCGTTATATCACTAGCAGTCCGAATATTCATGAGATTTTCCTTCCACTGATGCCTTGCATTTTATATGGAAATTCTTATCTGTTTGTTATTGGCACTTGATATTTCCGAGTTGTCGAGATAGAATACGAGATAGAGAAATTGATATTGTTAAAAGAACTTTTGGAAGATTGTGTTAGTTACAGATTTACCTCACTACTATTGTTGTACTCTTATTTGTTTATGATTTACCATATTAATTTATTGGGCCACTAATAAGTGTCGATGTCGACCCCTCACCACTACTTCTCCGGGGTTAGGCTAGATACTTACTGGGCACGCATTGATTTACGTACTCATGCTGCACTTCTGCACTAAATGTGCAGGATCTAACATGTTCATTTGATGATCATCTTGGTGTGTAGGCGCAACTGTTGAGGAGACTTCATGTGAGCTGCATTCCAGGCTACGCATCGTAGTCCACAGAGTCTCCATCGTACTATTTATTTTATCCTGTCTTATTTACATTCTAGACAGATGTTGTATTATTATTGTACTCCTTTGTAAATGCCCATGCACTTGTGACGCCGGGTTTTGGGGTACCTACTGGGTGTTTATTATTTTAGTTCACGTAATTATTATCATTTCAACTTGTAATATATACCTTATATGGAAATTGGAAAATAAAATCACGGGTTTTCTACGAGTACTAGATTTTACACTACTTATTCAATGGGATTCATGATTTCGAAAGTAATAAAATGAGTAACTAAGTTGATTAATCACCGTTGGCTTGCCTGATGGTGACGTTAGGCGCCATCACGACCTATAGTGAATTTTGGGTCGTGACGGCGGTTCACTTAGGTCTCATGAGTCATGAGCAAGTCTAGTAGAGTCCTGCGGATCGTTACGGAGAAGTCTTTACTTATCTTCGAGAGGCTATAGGGCTGTTAGGAGAACTTCCTTTCTTGATTCCTCATCATGCGATTTGATTCTATTAAAGCTTATGCCTTCACTTCCTTCCCACTCAATCTTATGCGACGTGGGGCACTTGTTATCAATTGGGCATCGAGGAGTTGTAAATGGTACCGCAAATATGGTGCAAGATGTTTTTCCCTGCATATTTGAGTAGGCTATTATATCCACCTTATGGAAGGGTGTTATGTCGTTTCAGCCCAGTATCTGTATTTCTTATGGTTTTTAGGCTATGCACAGATTATTATGAGGTTCATGCATTGTTATCACACAGTGTTGGTGTAATGATAGGGTGCTTGTTTATGTGTCGAGGCAGTGAATGACTTGAAAAGAGGATTTCTCCGTGCACGATTTAGAGGTTCGGCATTTAAATCCAGCGGAGGAAAGGCAATCGGACTATGGATGTTCAGGCTTTGGGTAATGTAGTAATGAGACTTGATATTTTTGAGCGAGGTGGAATTCGCATTTGTGAGGTAGTGTCGTCGTCCTTGTTTGAATGCATTAAGGTCTGTCGGTGTTATGGTCTTCTTCGATTTGCCTTCGGGGCATGGTGTTGTGAAATGGTGCCTAAGAAGCGGTTGTCAGAGATAGCGGTGTGTAGCGGTTTAGGAATCAAATTGGTTTTTCAAATGTTGATGGCTCGAGAAAGATGATCTTCTGGGAGGTTTAGAGTTGGTAGCAATTTATTGGTTCATGTGCTACAGGTATGGATTTGATTTGAGGCAACATTTGGGCAGCAAAGGATGAGGAAGGACATGGCAGGAGGTGTCTCGCTGTGGTTAAATTACTAGCAGGTCAAGTATGAAAAGCAGAGGTCGAGAAGTTTCTTAAAGGAGATGGTTTAACCGAAGTAAGAGTGGCAGAGTAATATATGGATTTTGTGGTAGGATAGCCACCTGCCTTGAGAATAGTTTAGAGCGATTTGGGAATTCTGGTGGGAAGCGTCTAGGTCTACAGATTTTATTTGAGATGGAAGCTACTACACTGAGGAAGATTGAGTATGGCAAAGCGGAGTTTTCTTGTAATGAAGAGAGGTGTGAAAACTTTATTACCGCTTTTGGATGCAACATGACTTCGAGTTTGGAACGTATTGTAGGACTTTCAGTTGATGTCAATGGGGAAGGAACAGACTTGTACAGCTGGTGGATGAGCATGGGCTCGGGAGGGTTTACTGAATGTATGGTAGTTGTACCTAGTGCAGCATCGTTGGAAGATGTCGGCATGGAATTCCACAAGTAGGTTATCTCCTGTGAATAGGTTAGCGGTTCCGTAATGTTGATGAAGCTTCTACGAAGAATTTTACTAGCTACCTAGTAAGAGGTCGAATATGTGATTGTGGATGATGATTCGAAATATTCATGAAACGTTTAACAGAAGATTTCGAGAAATTTGGCAAGTTAAAGGTGCGAGATCATGGTAATTGAGAAGGATGAATCTTTGTGGGTTCTAGGTTTATGTAATTATAGCTTAAAGCTAAGTGGGGGAGCCCCACCGTCTACGATTGGATTGCGTGGTTGTATACTTGTGTGGTTTCTAGTTATCGGTGCATTGGTGGGTTATTATGACTGAGAAAATAAAACATCAGGGGTAATTCGAGCGAAGAACGTGATGAATGTGTGCTATACTTTGCCTTATCGATTCATGAGCAGTTTTGGGAATACTCAAAGTTTATGCTTCTTGTGGATGTGATGTACAAGGAAAAGAATTCAGCCGGTTGCTTCTTTGAGAAGGTGTTTATATGCTAGCAGAGCATTGGAGTTTGGTTATACTCAGGACCAGGACAGAGTGGGTGACTCTCAATAGTGGTTCTAATGGTTTTAAGGATGTAAGCGCGGTGTCTAAGGATTTTGGGTCCGTTGTGTGGTTAAAGATCGAGTTCTTGCAATGGGTATTGAGGCAATGTGATCTCGTGATTTGGGTCACTCGGGATGAGTGTTGATCGAGTTTTGTTATGTTTTTGAATGGAACTATTATTATTTCTAAGGCAGGTCAAGAGTAAATCGAAGGAAGTTGGGTCAGTTGGTAATGGTTTGAATCAACGTGATTGAGGCAATGATCAATTCCTTCGGCGTGTTAATGTTATACAGGTGATTTGTGGTGATACGTACGGGCTTGACAGTCGCCATAATTTGATTGATTTGGAGGTATTTGATTATAATGGTCTGTTATGTATAGATGGATCCCGGAAGAGTTATGGTAGTTTAGACCACAACTTGAGGTTCGTATTTTCTACGGTTATGGGAATTCAGTTCTGTGTTTCCATCGTTCCTCTAAAACGT
This sequence comes from Nicotiana otophora, assembly GCA_000715115.1. Classification (NCBI taxonomy): domain Eukaryota; kingdom Viridiplantae; phylum Streptophyta; class Magnoliopsida; order Solanales; family Solanaceae; genus Nicotiana; species Nicotiana otophora. Next base: position 224,920 of record AWOL01S0002911.1, read on the forward strand.
GTTAGGTGAAAGGGTTCTAGACGATGAAGTGGTTATTCTATTGGTGGTTCAGGAGTTATGATGAAATTTTTGTACTCTCGCGTAGCGGCATGATAGGTGCAGTGAGTGGCATGGATATTGGAAGTTGAGGATCAAGGTTGCAGTTTGGTGTTGATGAGAATGTCACGGGCTCGGAGGAGCGGGGAGGATTTCAGATGTTCGGAGTATGCCAGCACTATTTTCGGGCAGCCTGAGGATGGTGTGTTTCATGGTAGGAGTGTTGGTATTGAAATGCGGATGCTTGGCCAGTATTATAGAAATAGCATGGTCGATGGCCATTAATGTTTAGATTTTACTACCTGATGTGGAAGGTTGTGGTAGTATATCCCACGGGAAGATCATATAAGTGTGACATGTTAGTCATTCGATTGTTAGAGATTTAAAACGCGTATGGAAATTTTGGTACTATCGCTAATGGGAGAGGTTATGACTGAGAGGCGCTCTATTCCTCTGGGTGTGGACTGTGGGAGTTTGTTCCGGATTTGATGGTTGTTCTTATGTGTCATGAATAGTGTCATTATGGATCCTTGGAAGGTTAGTGGCTCAGTATGGGATGATCGAAATCGGCTTGAGGTCCGCTAGCAGACTTAATGTGGATGTGTGCTCTATATCAGATCAGGTAAGATGTGTTCATTCAGCATAGCACTGCTTATGGAGGAGTATTCGGGTGTTGGGTGTTATTTCTATCGTCAGCTATTCTCTGAAATACTCTATTATGTCGTGTGGGTTGTGAGACGGCCTGATTATTTGCATGTGTGTTGTGGTCCTGTGTAGCTTATCGTTATTGCACCTTAGTCGAGCTCGAGTTTTGTAGCGCATGGTGCTATCCATCTCCCCAGGGTTGTATTTTTACACTGGCGTGCTTGTGGTCGATATTCGGGTATTTCGTAGGTATAAGCATTATGGCTTCTTGGTTAATTCCTTATTTATTGTTATGTGTGGATCGGGTGGTACGCCGCCATGGGTATATTTCTTGGATCGGGTTGCACGCCGTAATGGTGTCATGTTTGGATCGGGTTGTATGCCGTAACGGTATCATGTGTGGATAGGGTTGCACGCTGCAACGGTGAGGTATTGAGTACGGTTCCCTATACTTATTTTTGTGTATTTTGTTCCTCATTTCCTAAGGAGGGTTCATACCATCTGTTTGACCGTTTTATTCATTACGCGGGCCGAGTAGTTCCTTTTCCAGATGTCGTTCTCCCTTAGGTGTCATATTCGGGTTGTAGCTTGTTGGCGCATTAATGGTATCATATGAGATCTTGGTCAGTGTTTGAGGTGGCTTATTGCCTAAGCAGTTGTACCGGGTGTGACAAGGTTATTGGACGTGTAGTCAGTGCGATCGGAGTTAAGTAGGGCATCCTAAAGAGAAAATATCATTATTCAGTTTAGAATGAGGTAATAGTGCTTGCCAGGTGAAGAGACCCCATGATTTATTGTCTTGACAGGTGGTTATGAGCTTCTACACATATCTTTCGTCGTGGCGGTATCGCAAAAGTTGGGACAAGGCTTACATGTGTTATGAGGCATATTGCGGGCATCAGATTCGTGAAATTGCGGCTATTATGGTCAGAGGATGTTATTATGGGCAGGTAAATCATGCGGTACATAGTGTGAATTCAGCAAAGATGTATGATCATGATTTGGTACGGTGTGTAGTGATTGATACGGTGTTCGTATGTTAGAATCAGGTCTTGTAGAAGAATTTGGAGTTTGGAATTTGGTTCTAAGGCTTATTGACTAAATAAAAAGGAGGATCTTCAGTCTGGCTCGAGCTAATGTGCTCAACTGGGTTGTGGCGGCACGGGTAGGTGCACAAGGTGTTAAACAGTGATTTTGGGGCAACTCCGGAGAATGTAACGACCCGACCGGTCGTTTTGAGCTCTAGCGCATCGTTCGGTGGTTCGAGGCCTTGAGTAGCTTCACTTCATGTTTTATGACACGTACGCGTAGTCGGAATTGAATTTCAGAAAGTTCGGAGTTGATTCGAAAGGAAAATTCTAAATTCAGAAGCTTTAAGTTGGAAAAGTTGACTAAGGTTTGACTTTTAAGTAAACAACCTCGAAATCAGGATTTGAAGGTTCCAATAGATTCATATGATAATTTCGGACTTGGGCGTGTGTTCCGGTTGAGTATCAGGTGCTCCGGGAGCATTTCGGCTCTTATTATGGAAAGTTGGCATTTTGAAAGTTTAAGAATTTCGTAAGTTTGGTTTGAAGTGGACTTTGGTGCTATCGGTGTCCGTTTGGGGTTTCGAGCATTGGAATAGGTTCGTATTGTGATTTATGACTTGTGCGTAAAGTTTTGGCGTCATTCCGAAATGTTTAAACATAATTCAGATGCGTTTGGCGAAGTTTGGCGATCCTACTTGTGGGATCCCTCCCGGGTAGGGGTAAGGTCTGCATACACTCTACCCTCCCCGACCCTACTTGTGGGATCCCTCTCGGGTAGGGATAAAGTATGCGTACACTCTACCCTCCCCAGACCCTACTTGTGGGATCCTACTGGGTTGTTGTTTTTTGGCGAAGTTTGAATGTTTGAAAGTTTAAAGAAAGGTTTCGATCGTCGATCCGTAGTTTTGATGTTGTTTGGCACAGTTTGAAGTTCGACTAAGTTTGTATCGTATTTTGGGACGTAGTGGTATATTTGGTTAAGGCCCTGAGTGGCTCGGGTGAGCTTCGGATGGGGTTCAGATCGATTTGAGCTTTGTTGAAGTTGCTGGAATTGTTGTTGCTGGTGAAATCGCTTCTGCGAAGCCTTGGTCGCAGAAGTGACTTCGCAGAAGCGAGATGAAGGTCGCAAAAGTGGCTGGGGAAAGGGAAAGGTAGTGGTCACAGGTGCGAAGCAATTCCCGTACCTGCGTGATCGCAGATGCGGTCTCTGGCAATGCAAAAGCGGAAGAGGGGTGCATGGGGAAGATTCGCAGAAGCGACGTTTGGACCACACCTACGATGGCGCAGATGTGGCTTCTTGGAGCACAGAAGCAGATAGGAGCACAGGAGTGAGGGAGCTTGTCGCACCCGCGATGCTGCAGGAGCGGGGCAGCATCCGTAGGTGCGAAGGGGCGGGCTCCAGTGCTTCTCCGCAGAAGCGGAGTTTTGGTAGCACAAGCGACGTCACGGGTGCGGCTACTGTTCCGCAGGTGCGAAATATCGCTGGGCAGAATTGTTTTAAGAACGGGATTTGGCTCTCCTTTTTTCATTTTTCACTTGGGTTGGCCAAATTTGGGGAGCTATTTTGTGGGGATTTTCATCAAGCAACACGAGGTAAGTGATTCCCACATATTACAAGTTAAATACTTAGATTATATATGGAGTTTAACATGGAAATTATTAAAAAATGTGGGATTTTGGTATAAAACCTAGAATTTGCTATTTTTGGACTTTGACCACGAAATTGGACATGGAATTAGGAATAAATTATATAAACGAGTTCGTGGTGTTATCGGTAAGGTTAATCATCAAGAATTTTTGGAAATCGGGCACGTGGGCCCGAGGGTTTGACTTTTTGACTTTCGAGCGGAGTGAAAATCATTATAAATTGTTAAATTATATGCATTGGAGTATATTGAGATGGAGTTGTACATCGTTTGACTAGTTTCGGATTGTTTGGCTTTGAATTGAAGAGTTAGAGAGGCGTTGGAGCCGGTTATGGAACTTCAGAGCGAGGTAAGTCTCCTGTCTAACCTTGTGAGGGGGAAAACTACCCCTAGGTGATGTAATTGTTATGTGCTAATAATTGTGGTTGCTATGTACGCACGAGGTGACGAGAGTCCGTATGTAGCTAAAGCATGTTTATGTCCGAGTAGACTTAGGACTTTACCATGTAATATTTGAAAATTTGAATTCATTCTGTTGGCTTAATTAATTGAAAATTGAACTTGATTTAGAAATATATACATATATATTAGGCCGATCCTTATTACCTATAGTTGTTGGCAAGTTATTTGAGAAACGGTAAAGGTTATACTTACCTTGTGTTTATATACCGTATCGTGAGCTCGTGTCTCGTAATTCAATAATTTCTTTTCCTTTCTTATGGAGCGGGCCAAACGCCTCGGCAGGATTATGTACCACACTCTCAAGGGAGAGGGTCGTTCGCCTCGGCAGTATAATAGATGCATCTATCGTTCATGCCGCTCGAACCTCGGCAGTGTACACGTTACGATGGGATCGGGCCGATCGCCTCGGTAGTATCATATTCTTTATGAGATCTGGAAGTATGACCTCGGCATAATCGTGCGTTATATCGCTAGCAGTCTGAATATTCGCGAGCTTTTCCTTCCACTGATGCCTTGCATTTTATATGGGAATTCTTATCTATTTGTTATTGGCATTTGATAGTTCCGAGCTGTCGAGATAGAATACGAGATTAAGAAATTGATATTGTTAAAAGACATTTTTGAAGATTGTGTTAGTTACAGATTTCACACACTACTATTGTTGTACTCTTATCTGTTTATGATTTACTATAATGACCTGACCGGTCATTTTGAGCTCTAGTGCATCGCTCGGAGATTTGAGGCCTTAAGTAGCTTCATTTTATGTTTTATGACTTTTACGCGTAGTTGGAATCGAATTTCGAGAAGTTCAGAGTTGATTCTGATGGAAAATTCTAATTTCGGAAGCTTTAAGTTGTGAGAATTGACTAAGGTGTGACTTTTGCGTAAACGACCTCAGAATCAGGATTTTAAGGTTCCAATAAGTTTGTATGATAATTTCGGACTTGGGCGTATGTTCGGGTTGAGTATCGGGTGGTCCGGGAGCATTTCGGCACTTATTATGGAAAGTTAGCGTTATGAAGGTTTTAGAATTTCATAAGTTTGGTTTGGAGTGGATTTTTGATGTTATAGATGTCCTTTTGACGTTCCGAGCCTTGGAATATATTTGTATCGTGATTTGTGTCTTGCACGCAAAGTTTGGCGTCATTCCGGAATGTTTAAGTATGAATAGGACACGTTCGTCAAAGTTTGAATGTTTGAAAGTTTAAAGCAGGTTTCGATCATTGATTCATATTTTTAATGTTGTTTGGTGTGATTTTAGGCCTCAAGTAGGTTCATGTTATGTTTTGGGACTGGTTTGTGTGATTGGACGGGGTCCCGGGGGCCTCGGATGTGTTTCGAATATGTTTGGATGGTGTCGCGCTCTTATTTAATGTTTCGGCATCGTTCCTTTGGGTATAAAGGAAACTATATTGAGAAAATGACCTTTTTGTGATTAGATTCAACTTTTAGATCCGTATTGTAATTACGGAGCCATAGCAACAAGAATCGTCGAATTCCAATGTCGTATGAGAGACTTATGCTCATTTCTGTGTCGGACAAAATTGTTGGTTTCTGGTGCGAAGCTTTGTTCTTTGCGAACGCGAGAGAGGTTCCGCGAATGCGAAGAAATATTTCTGGGTTGACCGTTCAATGCAAAAACTTTCTATTCGCGATCGCGAAGGCGATGAAGAAAAATCATTTGGATAGTGTTTTAAACCGAGAATTTTATTATTTTGGGCATATCATGAGTTCTAGAGCTCCGTTTGAGGTGATTTTCATGGCGTTGTTCTCGTATAAACAAGGGTGTAAATATATGACCTTTATTTTGTTGTTTCTCCATTATTATTTCCGTTAGTTATTATTTTTATTCGTGTTTGGATTGTAGAAATTGGGATTTTGAACCCCAAAGTTGAGAAATGATAAATTTTTGATTTGAGGGTCGATTCATGGATGAAATTGGATGATTTTATGGATTAGACCATATGAGTTATAGGTAATATTTATTTTCAATAATTATCGAAATCCGGGCACGTGGGCCCGAGGGTTGACTTTATTGACTTTTCGAGCGAAGTTGAGAATTGTAAAGACCCGATAGGTCGTATTGAGCTTTAGCGCGTCGCTCGGCATTTTGAGGCCTTGAGTTGCTTCACTTCATCCTTTATGACTTGTACGCATAGTCGGAATCGAATTTCGGGAAGTTCAAAGTTGATTCAGATGGAAAATTCTAATTTCAGAAGCTTTAAGTTGGAGAATTGACTAAGGTTTGACTTTTGAGTGAACGACCTCGAAATTAGGATTTGAAGGTTCCAGTAGATTTGAATGATGATTTCGGACTTGGGCATGTGTTCGGGTTGAGTATCGGGCGGTCCGAGAGCATTTCGGCGCTTATTATTGAAAGTTGGTATTTTGAAGGTTTTAGAATTTCATAAGTTTGTTTTGAAGTGGATTTTGATGTTATCGATGTCCGTTTGAGGTTTTGTTCCTTGGAATAGGTTCGTATCATGATTTGTGACTTGCACACAAAGCTTGGCATCATTCAGTAATGTTTAAGTATGAATCGGACGCGTTCATCGAAGTTTGAATGTTTGAAAGTTTAAATAAGGTTTCGATCATCGATTCATGGTTTTGATATTGTTTGGTGTGATTTGAGGTCTTGAGTAGGTTTGTGTTATATTTTGGGACTAGTTTGTGAGATTGGGCGGGGTCCCGGGGGCCTCGGGTGTGTTTCGGATGTGTTTGGATGGTGTCGCACTTTTATTTGATGTTTCAGCTTCGTTTCTCTAGGCATAAAGGGAACCATATTGAGCAAACGACCTTTGATTTGCGATTAGATTAAACCATTATACCCATATCATTATTACAGAGCCATAGCAACAAGAATCATCGAATTCTGATATCGTATAAGAGAGTTATACCCATTTTCGTGTCGGATAAAATTGTTGGTTTCTAGTGCGAAGCTTTGTTCTTTGCGAACGCAAGGGAGTTTCCGCAAACTCAAAGAAGGATTTATGGGTTGATCGGTCAAGGCAAAAAATTCCTATTCGCGAACGCAAAGGTCTCCTGCGAAGGCGATGAAGAAAAATCATTTGGACAATGTTATAAACCGAGAATTTTATTATTCTGGGCATATCTTGAGTTCTGGAGCTCCATTTGAGGTGATTTTCATGTTGTTGTTCTCGTATCAACAAGGGGGTAAATATTTTGATGTTTATCCATTATTATTTCCGTTGGTTATTATTTTTATCCGTATTTGGATTGTAGAAATTGGGATTTTGAGCCCCAAAGTTGAAAAATGGTAAATCCTTGATTTGAGGGTTGATTCATGGACGAAATTGGATGATTTTCTGACTATAGACCATATGATTTATGAGTAATATTTATTTTCAATAATTATCAGAATCCGGCCATGTGGGCCCGAGGGTTGACTTTATTAACTTTTCGAGCGGAGTTGAGAATTGTTATAAATAAATTAATTATGATGTTGGAATATATTGTTATTGGTTTTTTTATGATTGTTTGACTAGTTCGGATCGATGGGCATTTGGTTTGAGGTGTTAGAGAGGCGTTGGAGCCGGTTATGAAACTTCAGAGCTAAGCAAGTCTCCTGTCTAACCTTATGAGGGGAAAATTACCCCGTAGGTGTTATATTCTTTTGTGCTACATGTTGTGGGAGCTACGTACGTATGAGGTGACGAGTGTCCGTGCATATTCTAGAATTCCTGATTATGTCTGGGTAGACTTAGGTTCACGCCATGCTATAGTTATACTATTTGAGTTATCTTTGCTCGTTTAAATTCCTTTATTTTGCATACGACTTGAGACTAGACTTGCATAGGGTGATAGACTCGCTATTGTAGAGATGTGACGAGGTACTTGATAATCTGCGGAATAATTTGTGCTTCCCTTATGAATTTCTCATGCATTGTGCGTATTTATCGCAAGGCTTTCCTTAAAATTCATAACTCATACGTTTATTCGTGAGTGGGGTCAGGGATCCGTTAAAGCTTCTTATTCTAATGGGATCGGGTCGTTTGCCTCAGCAGGACTATATACCACACTCTTATGGGAGCGGGTCATTCGCCTCAGCAGTATAATAGATGCATCTATGGTTCGTGTCGTTCGACCCTCGGCAGTGTATTATGATGAGATCGGTCCATTCGTCGCGACATTTCTATAAAACACTCTTATGGACCGGGCCGTTCACCTCGGCAGCATCGTGTGTAATATTTGATAAGAAATCAGCGTATCCGTGTGTGTTTTTCCCTGATTTGAGTTGTGATGACCTATCTGGTGAGGTCCATTTTATATATACTCCGGTTGATGAGATAACTTCTAATTGAGAGCTTGAGTTTACCGTTCAGAGGAGGATTGTACCTCATATTTATATTAGTTTATACCTTTTATTTACTCTTCCTCATACTTGTTTACTTTTTATTATACATGATTTATTGGACCACTAGTAAGTGTCGATGTCGACCCCTCGTCACTACTTCTCAGGGGTTAGTCAAGATACTTACTGGGTACGCGTTGGTTTACATACTCATACTACACTTCTGCACTTATTGTGCAGGTTAACATTTCTGGTGGTCTCTTGGGCCCAGAGGCGCAGCTATTGCGGGAACTTTACGGTGAGATGCATTTTATATTACGATCCGCATCATATAGAGTCTCCACTCAGCATTATTTATATTCTCCTGTCTAACTTGTATTCCAAATAGATGTTGTATTTTATTATATTTTCTAGTTGATGCTCATGCACTTGTGACACAGGATTTTGGGAGTTCCTACTGGATGTTTAGTATGGTAGTTCACGTAATTATTATCATTTCACCCTAGAATCTTCATTTTATACTATTTAATTAATGGGAATTATAATTTCAACTAATAAAAATGAGTAATTAAGTTGATCAATCACTGTTGGCTTGCCTGACAGAGGCATTAGGCGCCATGACGACCTATATTGGATTTTGGGTCGTGACATTTACCATATTGATTTATTGGACCACTAGTAAGTGTCGATGTCGACCCCTCGCCACCACTAGTTAGGCTAGATACTTACTGGGTACGCGTTGATTTACATACTCATGCTACACTTCTGCACTAAATGTGCAGGATCTGACATGTTCATTTGATGATCATCTTGGCACGTAGACGCAGCTGTTGAGGAGACTTCATGTGAGCTGCATTTCAGGCTATGCATCGCAGTCCACGGAGTCTTCATCGTACTATTTATTTTATCCTGTCTTATTTATATTCTAGATAGATGTTGTATTATTATTGTACCCCTTAGTAAATGCTCATGCACTTGTGACACCGGATTTTGGGGGTACCTACTGGGTGTTCATTATTGTAGTTCGCGTAATTATTATTATTTCACCTTGTAATTTATACCTTATACTGAAATTGGAAAATAAAATCACGGATATTTTACGAGTACTAGATTTTACACTAATTATTCAATGGGATTCATGATTTCGAAAGTAATAAAATGAGTAACTAAGTTGATTAATCAATGTTGGCTTGCCTGACGGCATCGTTAGACGTCATCACGACCTATAGTAGATTTTGGGTCATGTCAGTGGGGTGGTGATGTTGGGCATATTTCTATATGTTTTAATGTTACTTTACCCATGTTTTAAACGTTTTTTGGTGCTATTTGATGTTAAAAATGCCCAACATGTGTTAATTATTAGTTTTATGATTAATTGAGTTGTGTGTGATGATTTATGATGTTTGAAGTGCAAAAATATGAAGAAAGGGTGCTCCAGCTATAGGAGAAGAGGGTGGATGCATCGCATCCAACCTTAAAAAAAAGTGTATTTGGTGCATCCTTGGCAACGAAGTCGGGAAAAGACATCCGCCTTAGCATCCGCACCTAGACACATCAGGGATGAAGGAATAGAGGGTGGATGCGAGGCATCCACCCTAGCACATGATGCTAAGAAGTTGAAGCTGAGTCGGAATTGGAGAAGGAAAACTTTGCCCCACGACTTTTGTACGCAATATATAAGCCAAAAATGCCTCTTTTAGGTCATTTAACACACAGGGAAGCGGAGAAAAGGCATCACAATATTTGGAAACCATGGAATTCGTCTTGAGTTCTTACTTTTTCCTTCTTTTATTGATTTTTATGTATTCTTGGGAATTACTTGATATTGCTACCATGAGCATGCGTGGCTAAACTCGTTAGTTCTGGGGTCATGGATACTACATGAATGTTGACGTTTGAAGTTTGAATTGACGAGTTTGATTTTATCATATCGGATTATTTATTTAATCTTGTTCTTAATTATTTTGCTGTATAGCTAATAGAGAAATACTATTTACGAATCTAGAGTTGAACTCAAAAGTAAGAATTCTAGATTGCATATAGGATTAAATAGAGAAAGTTCAAGAACCCGAGCATTGGGGAACGGATTCGCAATTAGGATAAAAATATACCTAATTGTCTTGCTTGGTTAAAATACAGGAAGTGTAAATGTGTTCTTGTTAGTCATAATTCTATAGAAATATAGGTATTAAGTTAACTTGAATAGGTGAGTAAGAACTCGACAGATTCTTACGAGTAACATTAACTCAGCCAATCAACAAACCAGATAAATCAATTAGTCAGTTTGAACCGAGAACGCAACAAGATTGTTAGCGAGCCTATGACCTTGGAATATCCTCTCCTACTAATTTTTATCCGAAATTGCCTACGTGTTTTAGTCGATCTTTAGTTTATTTAATTGCTTGGTAGTTTTTTCGGTTGTTAATTAATTACTTACACATTTTGAGAAAAAAATCTCTTGAGTAGATAATTTATTTGAGTTTGAATCAGTCAGTCGAAAGTTAATCTTAAGTCTCTGTGGGAATGATACTCTACTCACTACTTTATTACTTGACGACCACGCATACTTGCGTGTGTGTTTGGTCGCAACAATAAGAAAATTTGAATAAAAATTAAATAATTCGAATCTATATTTATATCTATATTATATTAAAAGTTGGGTAGTGAAGCATGTGGTTAAGCCAAGTGGCAAGCTAAAATGAAGCCACTTGACAATTTTAGGACAACATTAATAATTTAAATTATAAATAAAAATATAATTAATGGAAATAGTAGTTGAATGAAAATTATTTTTTAATTATGATAGGAAATATATTTGACGTTTGTGACTAATCAGAAACTATATTATATTATTAAATATAGATTTTAATTCAAAAAATAAATAACATAGAGTAGTATAATTTAGTTAACTTTTTTTGTATAATTCGGTTATGGTAGGGATGTTTGTGACTAATCAATTAAAGATTGATGAAGTATTCTTTATTTAGTACAAGTTTTGAATCTTATCGTATTTGTGTATAATATACATTACTGTAGGTATCTTTAATTAAACTTTTGTGTATAATTCAGTTATGGTGAGTATGTTTTTTGAGAAAGAATCAATTAAATTTTATATCTTACACATTCCTTCTAAGTTGAAATAATAATTCTTTATTTAGTACAAGCTTTGTATCTGACTTATTTGTGTACAATATACATTATTGTAGGTATCTTTAATTAAATTTTTGTGTATAATTCAGTTATAGTAGGTATCCTTTTTTTAGAAAGAATCAATTAAATTTTCGTTTTGTATCTTACACATTCCTTTTAAGTTGAAAAAATAATTCTGTATTTTGTACGAGCTTTGTATCTGACCTTATTTGTGTACAATATACATTACTATAGGTATCTTTAATTAAACTTTTGTGTATAATTCAGTTATGGTAGGTATCCTTTTTTTGAGAAAAAATCAATTAAATTTTCGTTTTGTATACTACACATTCCTTTTAAGTTGAAATAATAATTTTTTATTTGAAAAATAAATAATAATAATAAAAAGTAGTACAAGCTTTGTTGTATCTAACTTTATTTGTGTACAATATAAATAATCGTAGGTATCTTTTTTTTACAAGAAAACAATCAAAATACATGTTTCGATACTTACACATACCTTTTTATAAAAATTAGGTTTTCAGAAAACTAAGGTTCCGATTCCTTTTATAGTGTTTCCTTAGAAATTTTTATTTCAGCAACTTTTGCTTAGATTTGGCTTCTCTACATTGCTTAGGGTTTAGCTTCCACACCAACAAATTGTGACTTATTCAATTTTACCCACTGTAAAATATGGCTCCAAACTATAACTATATCAGCGAAATATCAATGTCCAAAATGAGTTGGAATTTGAAGGTTCGTGTTGTTAGATTATGGCACGTTTCATACCGTGAGAAACCAGAAAATCCTAACTCAATTGAATTAATTACTCAAGATAAAAAGGTGCATACTCTTTTATCTGCTATTATTTTTTCCAGTCTTTTGAGCTGTGATGTATTTTCTTCAAGTTATACGCCTAATTAATTCGAAATTAATTTTGGCATTTTGTAATGATTTTAATTTTTAAATTTTTTTATGTTGACACATATTTTTCATGATAAATCTGTTTTTCATTATGAATATATGACATGCATATTTGATTGTATATAGAAAAGTGCTTCAACAGATAATACACAATATTTCAGCTTCTAATTTTTTGCTACGTAGCAGGTGTAGTTGGCTTGCTTAAATTTTTGGTGTATATCTTTTGTTTTCTCATCTCTTATACGGAATGAACTAAGAAACTGGAATTATTGGCATAGTCTACTCATACTTGTTGATGCATTACTATGTTGTGATTTTTTACCAACATAACAATACATAATCTTTGTATAACCATGAACTCTTACTAACTTAAATTTCTTTTTAAATTTTTGTTTTAGAGAGATCGAATTCATGCAACTATGTTCTGGAGTTTCAAATCACTCTATTACTCTAAATGTTAGTGTTCCTATGATGTTACTGGAAAATATTGATCAGTCATCGGGATTATACAATGGTACAAGGTTGATCATCACAAGACTTGAAAATCAGGTTATTGAAGTATTTATTCCAAGAATAATGTTGACTCCATCTGATGCGAGAATACCTTTTAAGTTCTAGCGACGACAATCCAATTGTAGTGTCTTTTGTCATGACAATTAATAAAAGTCAAGGCCAGTCACTGTCTCATGTGGTGTTATTTTTGAAGAAATCAGTGTTTACACATTGGGCAATTGTATGTCGCTCTTTCACGAGTGACAAGTAGAAAATAGTTAAAGATTTTAGTTTATGATGATGATGGACAAATAACAAATGAAGCGAGAAATTTAGTGTACAAAGAAATTTTTCATAATTTGATTTAATACGTTATTAAATGGATTTTCATTTAATTATTATTGTCTTTTATTCCTTGGGCTTATGTATCATTTAATTATTATGTATCAGTTTTTTTTTTCAATTGTTAGAAATATGATACTACAAAAATTGTTTCATAGATGCCTTTGTTTTCTTACTTTTCGGAAAGGTGGAGATGAACCCAATGTGACAGCAAAAAGAACTAAGAAAATTTTGCAACGCAAAGGGAATTCACATCACTGCTTATTCTCCTTTAGGTGCAAATAATATATTTTGGGGTGACAGCAAAGTTGTGAAATGTGACATTCTAACTGAAATTGTTAAATTCAAAGGAAAAACCATTGCTCGAATTTTTAATTTTAAAGTGCCTCAGAATGTTGAAATTAGATTCTTTTCCTTTTGAAAATGAATGTTCAAATTAGATAATCTTCAAAAAAAAAAATGTGTACTCATTTGTTCTTCTTCTGGTGAATGTGCTCATTCTACTGTATGTCATTAGGGAGTGCGAGTTGGCACATAAAAGTATTATCTTTGTATTGGATGAGTTTGGCCTTTTTACGAGGTAAAATTTTCATATAGTGAAGAAAAAATATGAGAAAATATGTCAAGTTTTCAAGATTGGATATATCTCTGCAATTTGCAGTGTAAATAACGATTAATATATTGCTTGCTAGATGCAATGTAGTCCGTACTGTTACAAGCTGTTGTCATTGGTGTGAGTTGCAGATTGGTATGTTCCTTAGTTTTAGCATTATTATTTTTTGACGTACATTCTATTTCTCTATGAATCATATATGCTCCAACATCATTATGTTTAGATGTGCTAAAAAATATACTAGCATAGTTAAGAAAAGTAATCAAGGCCACGTAGAAGGTGGTGGATAATCAAAGAGATTTCTCATGTTTTTAAACTGACTTTGCTTAAGGAAATTAAAGGATAATGTTCCCATAAGTACATACTTCTTATCAAGCAAATTGTATAGCATTATTATTTTTCGTGAAACATTCGTATCAACCAAATTGTATAATATCATTATTTTTTATGGAACATTTATTAGTGCGATGGAATAAAAATTTTACTAGAGTCTCAAAATATTTTTAATGTTTGGTTGTAAAGATGGTATCAACACTAACAAATTAAACTTTACGGTGTAGATTGTTCTCGGGTACTAATACTAATTACAATTAAACGCCAAACTGGAAACCATATTTAATTTTATCACCCAAACACATATATACTACTACTTTTTTTATTTCGAAAGAATTCCGAGCTCCTTTTTTCTAAAAATAGAGTGATAAACTTTGGGTCGGTTACGACGAATTGATGACGAGACTTCAGTGTGTAGAAAGGAGAATATATGGTGGACCATATTTGCCATGAAGATCCGAAAAGACTAGGCAACATTCAACTTCCTAATAAATTTTGGTGGTTGTTAGTTTAGATTTGTTCCAGAAGTTGAGACTATGCTACTAGTGCTCCACGTGTCCTTTTGCATTTTGACTAATTCAGTGAAATGGAAGCACCTACCCATGCCTGCCTACCCCTTTCCTCGAGGTAGGAGCGGATGACATATTTTGCGCAAAATATAAATTTATATATAAAAATTTATTAAAATTATATTAAATAATAAAAATAATTTATAATTTTAAAAATATAATATTTCAATATTAAAAATCTGATAAAGTTTAATTTTTGAACTCGCCACCGCTCAAGTCAACGTCATGGGTGGCAATACACTTATGTCGAAGCTAGTACATGGTTGTTCGTTTAAGTTTCTGGAAGAAGTAATATTCTAACTACAAAAGTACTTTGTTCATAAAACTATAATCTTAAGAGGCCTTTAAACTATTTCATAAAACTCATGTAATAATGAGACAACAGCTCACATGGCTTGGTCTAGTGGAGAGTTCCGCGTTTGATTTATGTGTTAGGCTTATGTCATGGTTTCAAACTCTCGCCATATATAAAAAAATAATATTTAAGTGAAATAATAGAGGAGTTCACCCATTATTCACTGTGTTCGAGCCTTGTACTACTTGCCTTCAAAAATTTCTTAACTAATGAGACAAGAAAGAATTTATTTTCTGATGTAGGGATCAATTAAATATGACAACAGAATAGAAAAGTAAGAGAAACTGTATTAAATTGGAGAGTAAACTTGTTAGGAACATGAAAAAAAAAAAAGTGAATACAGATAGGAAGATAAATTAGAATTAATAAGAAGGTAAATATATTATTTAATTTAATGTAAGAAAATTTGTTGTTATTACTCACTCAACTATACAATCTCAACCAAACTAAAAAATATTAAAATTTTATTTTTAATAATAATTGCATAAATTATATATTATATGTAATAATATCGTATTTTACAACTTTGGGGCCTTTAATATTCTGGGGCTAAGGCAAGACTTCCTTCGCCTTACCCTAGAGCCGCCCCTGAATGATGGGCATTATTCGTTTAATTTAATATTATATTTACAATAATAACTAAACCTGAAGCTGAATGCCAAATGAATTAGGAAAATAACTACAATGCGGCATGCATAACAGATCCAAACCAGGATCACAAGTTGGACCAAGTTCCCCCACCCACAGCCTTGGCCCTTAGGCCCTTTTTTTTCAAAAAGTGTGACGTTACTTCTTCTTCTTCTTCTTGGGTAGTTTTGGATAAAGAGGTGTATTTCAGTTTTGTTAATTCTTAAAATTTCGAAGTTATCCTGTGTACCGTCCATTGCTAGAATTGAGGGTGCCTTTGATATGAAGTAAATTTCAAAAGAATATTTTCCGAAAAACAACTTTTAGAAGAATTTTTGTCTCAATATTCAACAATTTTTATAAATTGAAACTATTTCAACTGGACTATTGGAAAGAAACATAAGGGAAGAAAAGCCATTTTTCCTCTTTCAATAGAAAATACTTTTCAAAGAAAATAATTTTTGGTGTTTGATTGCAAGAAAAATAGACTTATTTTGTGAAAAATGTTGTCCTTCGTACCAAATGTGCTGAATAGTGCATGAATTTTCTACTCTTATTTTGGAATAAGTTTCTTTTGAGCAGAAGATTTATTAAAATAGTCTCTCTATTTCACACAAGTAAGAGTAAGGTCTGTATACATCTCATAACTCACTTTACACTAGATATGTTGCTATTGTTGTCATTGTATTTTGAAAAAAGGTGAAAGACAAGGAAAGTACCAAAGTAACATTATACTTGGAACTGTTGAGACAAAATGTACCTATGAATCGATGTCACAAATTACCAAGTACCAGCCAACCTCCAAGCTCCCAACCTTCTGATAGGAACCCTCACATCACGTACGTACAATTTGCTATATTGCATTCAATGCCGTAAGGCTGAATGCCAAAGACAGATGAAGTAATTTAATTGTTATAGGTGATGTGTTGCTTTTCTCATTCTTTTACTCTATCTATAATATTCTAATATTATTCACTTATAAATAGTGCTTCAAACTATCCATTATTTCCATCTCAACTTTGCTTTTAACTTGTTAGCCACCGAAACTGTCCTTTCAAATTCATCAGAATTCTCTATCTTCTTTCTCTGCTTAAGTTCAACCATGGAGTTGAAGCTCCTTCACATCCTTACCTACCTTTCTGTGAGTACAATGTTATTTTTTCTTGAATTATACATTATTTTAACGAAGCTAATATGTTTTTTGGTTTTAATACTTCAGTTGGCACTAGTGGCAAGTTATGCAGCTCTTCCTGCATCGAGCGGTCAAACTTATTGGAATACTAAACTGCCTAATACTCCTATGCCAAAGGCAATCAAAGATTCTCTTCAGCCAACTGGTTAGTCTATTAATACTTGGAGTTAGTTTTTATTTTTTACAGCTCCATTTAGTGTTAACAAAGTTTCTTAGTACAAATGCTTAAGTAGTTGAATTTCAATGGTTTAATATTTTCGCTTTCAGTAGTCTGCGAGTAGTAATATATATGATCATAATATGGATTTAGATAAAATAAAATTGGATGAAATTACTTAGATGTTTTGTAAAAGAAAATATGTGGTGTTTTTGAAATATGACCTTTATACATCTTTTCACGTCACTAAATTTTGTTATAAAACCTGTAATTACATTGTCAGTATTTACGCATCTAGAGTCTGTAAAACCTAACCATAAGATAGCTAAAACCATAAACCAACAATTTGATATATATAAATCTTAGAGTTATCTTCAGCGTAAATATCTTTTAACCAATCTAGCCAGTTAGTAACCAATCTATTAAGTTATAAGCGTATAAATATTTTTTATACAATAATAAACTCCAAACATATTAATCACCAAAAGACTGATATTGTTGGCAAAAGATTTCGCAGGATTGACGGAGGACAAAACCACTTCAGTGGTAGTAGGCAAAGGCGGAGTAAACGTCAACACCGGCAAAGGGCACTCCGGCAGCGGCACTAACGTCAACGTTGGCCACAAAGGCGTCGGCGTAAGCACCGGCAAGGGTCACTCCGGCAGGGGGGGCACCAACGTCAACGTCGGCCACAAAGGCGTCGGCGTAAGCACCGGGGGCGGAACCCACGTCGGCGTCGGCAAAGGAGGAGTGGGCGTGACCACCCCCGGCCACCACGGAAGGCCGCCGGTCTACGTCGGTGTACGCCCCGGACCATCACCGTTTGTTTACAATTACGCCGCCAAAGATGATCAACTTCACGACAATCCAAACATCGCTCTTTTTTTCCTCGAGAAAGACTTGCACCAAGGGAGTAACATGAACTTACAATTTGTGAAAACTACAAATAATGCCGCCACTTTCTTGCCTCGTCAAGTCGCAAATTCTATTCCCTTTTCGTCAAACAAGATGCCAGAAATTCTTAACCAGTTTTCAGTTAAACCCGACTCCGAAGAAGCTCAGATCTTGAAGCAGACTGTACAAGAATGTGAAGAGCCAGGTATTGTTAAAATTAGATGGATTTATGTGTATGCATTGAGTGTGTAAAATTGTCTTTCTCCCATGTTAGAAGATGAAAATGAGTTCGAAGGCTTTATATACTACTACTAAAGACTTGAAATTTTCAGGTTTATTTAAAATTTGAATTTAAATATAACATGTAAACTGAGGTTGTATATTTAAACGAACAAGTCTATATACAAAATAAGATGGACTGCTTTGAATAGCTCCATCTTTCAATTCTATAAATTTGTCCCTTTGAAAAATGGCTAACGACAATATCTCTTTCTTACTTTTTGATACATTTTATTTTCGAACTACAGGTATTAAAGGAGAAGAGAAGTACTGTGCTACTTCATTAGAATCCATGGTTGATTTCAGCACATCAAAGTTAGGAAACAAAGTGCAACCAGTGTCAACAGAGACAGAGAAGGAAACTCAAATGCAGAAATACACAATTCTAGGAGCCAAGAAAATGGGAAATGGGAAATCTGATGCTGTAGTTTGCCACAAGCAGAATTATGCATACGCAGTTTTCTACTGTCATAAAACAGAAACAACAGAGTCATACATGGTTTCTTTGGTTGGTGCTGATGGAACAAAGGCTAAAGCAGTAGCTGTTTGCCATAAGAATACTTCAGCTTGGAATCCAAAGCATTTGGCTTTTAAAGTTCTTAAGGTTACACCTGGATCTGTTCCTGTTTGCCATTTCCTTCCTGAGGATCACATTGTTTGGGTTCCTAAGAACTAGATTTATACATAGATGATGTTTTGTTATCTTTTTATTTGTGTTGCTTTTATGTAATAATTCAAAGTATGTTGTGCTTATTAATTACAGTTTTATCTTGTAATATTTCAATATACAAATAAATAATTTCAGCATATGTTTTTACGTTTCCATACTTCCAAGTTTTTGTGCTGACTCAAAATGTCATCTTTAAATTTAATAATTAATTCTGTGTTCTAAGACTTCAAAAAATACTATTTTTTATTTCTCGACTTGCGTGCGTAGACCGTAAAAGTTTCCGGAAAGTTTTTATGTAAAAAATGAATTAAAATGTGAATTAGAGATTTAAAACTCAACTAAGTTGACTTTGGTCAATATTTTGAGCAAACGGACTCGGATCAATGTTTTGACAGTTCCGGTAGGTCTGTATCGTGATTTGAGACTTGGGCGTATACCCGGAATTAAATTTCGAGGTCCCTAACCCGAGATATAGAATTTTGATGAAAAATATTAAAAGTTTTAAAAGCTTAAGTTCAAATAGTGACCGGATGTCGAATTATGTACAAACAACCCCGGAATAAAATTTTGATGACTCCATTAGCTCCGTATGGCAATTGTGGACTTAGGAGCGCGATCAAAATTTTATTTGAGAGTCTGTAGTGAAATTAGGCTTGAAATGGCTAAAATAGGAATTTAAATTTGGAAGTTTGATCGGGAGTTGACTTTTTGATATCGGGGTCGGAATCCAGTTCCAAAAATTTTCACAGCTCCGTTATATCATTTATGACTTGTGTGCAAAATTTGAGGTCAATCGGACTTGATTTAATAGGTTTCGACATCGAATATTGAAGTTGGAAATTCTTAAATTTCATTAAGCTTGAATTGGGATGTGATTTGAGGTTTCCAATAAGTTCGTATGATGTTTTAGGACTTGTTGGTGTATTTGGTTGAGGTCCCAAGAGCCTCGGGTGAGTTTCGGATGGTTAACGGATCAAAAGTTGGACTTAAAAGGTGGTGCAATTTTCTTATGCTAGAAATACAGAAATCGAAGCCCAGAAATCGAGCCCAGCTATCGAACCCAGGGTCGAAGCCAGGGACGAGGCTCAGGATCGAAGCCATGATCGAGGCTCAGGGTCGAGGGCCATGATCTAGGCTCAGGATCGAGGGCCATGATCGAAGGCTTAGGATCGAAGGCCCAGGCTCGAGGGCCATGATCGAAGGCCAATGATCGAAGGCCCAGGATCGAGGCCCAAGATCGAGGCCTGGATCGAGGGCCATAAAGATCGAAGCCATGATCGATACCCAGGATCGATGGTTGCCTCAGCAGTTTATAAAACTGGGGATTTCGTCTCATTTGCCATTTTTGACGAACTTGAGCTTGAGTAGAAGCGATTTTTGGTTGATTTTTAAGGAAAATATTTGGGTAAGTGATTCTAACTCGGATTTGGCCAATATACACGAATATATCATTGTTTTCACTATTTAATTAGTGTATTGAGATGGAAATTTGGGAAAATTTTAGAAATCTCATAAAACAAATTTTTGAGATTTCGGTGTCGATTCGGAGTTGGATTTGAGTGAAACTGGTGTGGTTGGACTCGTAATTAAATGGGCTGTCGAATTTTGTAAGTTTCGCCAGATTCCAGGACGTGAGCCCCATGAGCAATTTTTGAACTAATTTCGGATTTTATTGAATAATATAGTATTTTCTTATGAAATTGTTTCATATAATTTTTGTTGACTGTATCGAATTAATTATGACTAGATACGAGTCGATCGGAGTCGAAAAATCGAGGAAAATACATATTACTTGGTTAAATTGGAGCAAGTCGAGGTAAGTGACTTGTCTAACCTTCTATGGAGGAAAGTTCCCCTAGGATTGGTATTGAAGTGATAAATTAAAATGTGTTGAAAGTCGTGTGTACGGGGTAACGAGTGTGTACATGGGCTAAATGTGAAAGATTATGTCTTTAAATTGTGTAGATTGTTGTTGCATATTAATTAAATAATTTTACCTTGTTATATTTTTCATCATTGATTTAAATATTTATACTTTAAATTGGTTTGACCTTTTCATGCTAATTGTTTTACTTGTTTAGTTGAAACTTGGTTTCTTTTATTCTGTACATTATTTGAAGGGTAATTTTTTTTAAATTAAATATTATTAATATAAATTATTTGACATTTTAAATTTGGTATTGAAGCAACGTATTAAAATTTTGAAATACTATTTTATCGAGTTATTTATTCCCGAATATATTTGTGAGATTTTCGTATTCATTATTATGGAGCCGTGAGCTCTTTATTGTGAAAAAATATTATTGTTGAATTATTTTGGCATGAGCCGTGAGCTCTTTATTATGGAAAAATATTGTTGTTGATTTATTTTGGCAAATTAAAATATTTGGGCACTTGAAGTGCAAATTATGATATATTGTGATATTGATACACATGCGGTGGTATAAGGTCTGGGTATTGAAATGCATGCGGTGAGATAAGGGTGGCTTGATACGCATGGCTAGTAGTGGAAACTAGTAGAAGTCATGCGGTGTGATAAGGATGACTAAAACGCGGGATGCTATTTCACGAAAAACGTTTTCTTTAAAATAAATTGTGAAGGTTCCCGCGGTGAGATAAAGAAATGAGATATTGTTATGATTTGGGACTACGAGGCGGTACCTCGGGAGTGCCCTTGTTGATATTGATTTATGGCCGCAGTTGCCTTTGAGTATTGTTGTGATTTTCTTAAAGTTGAAAAGAATTCTGTTTTATTTCCACGAGATATTTATTTGCCATTATTTGGTGTAATTAAATGTGACATACTACTTGATTCATTTTCATTGTCATTTTATCTTATTATATTGTTTAAACATTTTTACCATGCCATTATGTATTTTTCAGTAGGGCCTGACCTGACCTTGTCACTACTCTACCGAGGTTAGGCTTGACACTTACTGGGTACCGTTGTGGTGTACTCATACTACACTTCTGCACATCTTTTTGTGCAGATCCAGGTACATCTTTCCAGCCTAGACATCAGTGGGTTACCTGCGCACGGAGACTTCGAGGTATATCTGCCAGCGTCCGCAGACTCCGGAGTCCCCTTCTATTCTTGTTATGTTGCTTTCTTTTTTTTTAGACTCTGATATATAGAGACATTGAGGATAAATTCTTAAAAGCTTGTGACTTATTTCTACCGGATTTTGAGAGTTGTAATTATTTGAATTGTAGTTTATTTATTTCAGATATTTATTATTATTCCGCATTGATAGGCTTACCTAGTCTTAGAGACTAGGTGCCATCACGACCTCCTACGTAGGGAATTTGGGGTCGTGACAGTTCTGCTTTAAGTTTTTTGTTTTTTGGAGGAATCGGGCAGTTGAATGCTAGAGGGATTATAAAATGAGGAATTTTCAAAAATCATTATAGTTTAATGGTTATTAACAATTCCTATAGTTAATATATACATATTTACTTCCTATAGCTAATATTTCGTTGCTAAGCTACCTGACTGTATTTATTCGCGCTACTGTATTCATGAATATAGTCGCAAAATTCACCTAATAAGTAGGGAGTTCAGTTGTTTAATAACGGAAAGAGGATCAAATAGTGTATATCACTCCTAATTTAAATCAACAAAATTAATTTTGTTGCTACTGTGTTATATTTTATGTATTCGCGCGATTGTATTTATAAATACAGCGAGGTAATCCGCCTAAAAAATAGAGATTACAGCTGTTTAATAATAGAAAAGGTAGCTATAAGTAATAATATTTTAAAATATTTTTGATTTATAATAAATATGGTGTAATAGTTTGATATAAGAGGTAAAATTTTCTTATAAAATCATGTTATTAAAGGCCCAAAAATAAATATACTTTCTAAATATGTGACATTGAAACTCAGAACTCAAATTTTTAACTATCGTGATCTATATGAATTGTCTCATCTACCCAAAAAAAAAAAGAGAATTAATTGTCTCATATTTTAACAACTTAAACAGTTGGGGATAAATTGTTTTCTTTGTTTCATACCTCCATAACGCTTGCGTAATTTGAACATTATTTGATTAATGGTCCATTTGTAAACCAAAAACCATGTCTTGGTAGTGTAGTAGCATAGGAGATATAGTAGCTCATGCTGGTGGACCAATTCCTTAATGGTGCATTAATAAGCCTATTAGGAAAATCATGATGTGAGTGTTAACAGCTAAATTTAAAGCCTTTTAATTTTCTTTATGAAAAGATACTTTTTGTCATTGTAAATGTAGGCCACATTTTTCACTAATTAAGCAAACTAACATAATAAATAATATAGTTAGGGGTCATTTGATTACTGGTTAGAGTTATGCAGATGTAATTTCTTTCATGTTTCCCCAGCGAATTATCCTCCATATTTTTTATTCACTAATCGCAGATAAATTTGAACTAAACTACATTTATTTATGGTAGTTGATTTCTCTCTTAAGTAGTTCAGTAGTTGCAATTCAAAGGTTTAATATTTTCGCTTTCAGTAAGTAGTCTGCAAGTTAATATGATCATAGTATGAATTTAGAAAAATAAAATTGGATTAAATTACTTAGATGTTTTTAAAAACAAAATATGTGGTGTTTTTGAAATATAACCTTTATACACTGTCCTGTTGCTTATCCATCTTTTCACGTCACCAACTTATTTTTGTTACAAAACCTGTAATTAAATTGTCAATATTTATGCATCAAGAGATCTAAAAGCTAATATTAAGAAACTTAATACCATAAACCAAATTTGGATATAAATCTTACATATACGTAGGGTATTAGAAGTTTTATATTCTGTAACAGATCTTTTGAACTATCAATATATAGAGTTAAACATGCAGTAACAAGTGTATACGGGTAAAACCGAGCACATGCCTTGTCTTCTGATGAAGCAAACAGAGCAAGAGACGCAACGGCAGGGAACCAGAATCGAGACCAGGAGCCCCTTGAGCCGGGGTCCGAGCAAAGAGTTTTTACCTTTCATAGAATTCTACTTAGCGTAAAACTCCCCTACAATAGAAAAGGGGTGTCTGATTATTCATTGGGGACACTATAACACGCATATAAAAGCAATATACTATTATTTTCTATGTTATTCAAAGTACTATTTCTTGTCCATCGGTGCTTGGTCATTGTGAGTCCAGGATCGAGGGCGGATATTTCATTAAGACTGTTGTTAAATTTGGAATCACCCTCCTCAAGTGGTTTGATAATTTATTACCTCCTTTATCCGTTTAATCTTACACAATTTATCGTTTCTATCGAATTAATCCACGTATCTTTAAAACCACAAACAAATTTAATTGTTATCCATTTTTTAGAGTAAACAGTTTGGCGCCCACCGTGAGGCTAAGAATAATAGTGGCAATTTGATACGAATTTCCATAACACACCATGTTTTTCACTTGTTCTTTGAAGTCTTTAATTTCAGGTCAAGGCTTAAAATGTCGAACTCCCAATCTGCCCCTTTGAACGTGGATGCTGAGTCTGGACACCATGGTGAGAACAAAGATGTGGCACCTAGTAACCAGGTGCCCCATGTCGACCCTAACGGAGTTCCAGCCGCCGACCCGATCGACGCTATCTCACATGTGGCCATCAATACAAACTCGCCTACCGATCCTAAGAACAACATCTGTGGGGGAGTCTGGTCGGTAGCCCAAAATACACACGACGGTGAAGGTGATGGGATCAACTTGCGAGTAATCTTTGAAATGTTGCAGGCTCAACAAGCAACGATAGCCCAGTTGCAAAACCAGAGCCGCGCCCCCAGAATAGTCAAGCCCGAACCATCCCAGGAAAACGCTCACACAAATGAACCAATCATCGAAAAGCCGAGTGAAACTGAACCTGGGACCAACCCCAAGATTATAAAGATGCTTGAGGAACTACCAAAATCGGTGGAATCGGGAGAAAAGAAGATCGAAACCAATGACAAAAAAGTAGAAGCCTACAATTCGAGGGTCGACCAAATAACAGGAGTACCACCGATATTGAAGGGTCTGGATTCTAGGAAGTTTGTTCAAAAATCTTTCCCTCCGAGCGCAGCTCCGAAGACGATCCCAAAGAAGTTCACATGCTCGAAATTCCTAAGTACAACAGAATAACTGACCCAAATGAACATGTGACCTCCTACACGTGCGACATCAAGGGGAACGACTTGGAAGATGATGAGATCGAGTCTGTCCTGCTGAAAAGTTCGAAGAGACCTTGTCAAAAGGATCTATGATATGGTATCACAACTTACCCCCTAGTTCTATTGACTCGTTGGCTATGCTTGCACACGTCTTCGTGAAAGCACACACTGGGGCCATCAAGGTCGAGACCAGGAAGTCAGACCTTTTCAAAGTGCAGTAAAGAGATAATGAGATGGTCAGGGAATTCGTGTCCCAGATTCAAATGGAACGAATGGACCTGCCTCCGGTCACGCACGATTGGGCCGTTCACGCCTTCACCCAAGGACTCAATGCTCGAAGCTCATTGGCTTCACACCAGTTGAAGTAAAATCTAATAGAATATCCGGCGGTAACTTGGGCCGACGTCCATAACCGGTACCAATCAAAAATCAAGGTCGAAGATGATAAGCTTGGGGAACCTTCTAGGTCCGTTTATCCCGTCAAAGCTACTGACAAATCCAAAAGAGACATTGATCGTGAACCAAGATCAAATAAAGACTGGTATCAAACATAAAATGGATATCGAAGAGGTAATGAGCTTGAACGAAACCTTGTGAGAAGTGAAAGGAGAGGCGATCAAGGACAAAATAGCAGGGGCTCATGAGCAAAAACGGTTTTGACAGCCTCATTGGGCCTAAGGAAGCGCCAAGGTTATTAGAATACAACTTCAACGTCGATGTTGCTGCCATCCTATCTGTTATCGGATGCATCAAAGGTACCAAGTGACCTCGGCCTTTACAGTCTAATCCTTCCCAAAGGGACCCCCACCTAATGTGTAAATATCATGGAACTCATGACCACATAACTGAAGACCGCCGACAACTGAGAGAGGAAATAGCCCGGTTATTCAACAACAGACACTGCCAAGAATTTCTCAGAAATAGGGACTCCAATAAGCAGATCGAGGAGGAGGAACGTCATTAACATGATCATCGGTGGGGTCGACATCTCCTAAGGGCCAATGTTAAAGCGCACCAAAGTGTCCATCACAAAGAAAAAATGGACTCGAGATTACGTGCCAGATGGAACCGTATCTTTCTACGACGAGGATGCTGAAGGCATCATACAACCACACAATGATGCATTGGTAATATCTATACTCATAAATAAATCTCGAGTTAAGCGTGTGTTAATTGATCCAGGTAGCTCGGCCAATATCATCAGATCGAGGGTCGTAGGACAGCTGGGTCTAGTAGACCAAATTGTGCATGCAGTCCGAGTTCTAAACGGATTTAATATGGCATGTGAGACTACTAAAGGGGAGATAACCCTACTGGTGAACACCGCCGGAACCGTTCAGAAAACAAAGTTCTACGTGATCGAAGTAGATATGAGATATAATGCTCTGTTTGGGAGGCCATGGATTCACAACATGAGGGTGGTGCCCTCGACACTACACCAGGTGTTGAAATTCCCAACACCAGGAGGGATCAAAATAATTTACGAAGAACAATCAGTCCCACCTTGACATGACAGAGATCCCACCAGAAATAACTACTCACAAGATAAGCCTGGATCCAAAGTTCCACCCGGTCAAATAAAAAAAGAGGCCTCGGTCCGAAGTAAAGCATGAATTCATCAAAGACAAGGTATATAAACTTCTTTAAATAGGATCCATTCGAGAAGTTAAGTACCCAGATTGCTTAGCAAACATAGTAGTAGTCCCTAAAAAGGGAAATAAATTAAGAATGTGTGTAAACTATAATGACTTGAATAAGGCATGCCCCAAGGACTCTTTTTCTTTTGCCCATCATCGATCACATGATCGATGTGATGGCCAGTCACAAGATCCTTAGCTTTCTCGATGCCTATTCCGGGTACGACCAAATTCGGATGGGCACGGGAGACCAGTAAAAAACATCCTTGATAACTAAATACGGAACCTATTGTTATAACGTAATGCTATTCGGACTAAACAACGGCGGTGCTACTTACCAACGCCTAGTAAATCAGATGTTCGAAGAGCAGATAGGAAAATCAATGGAGGTTTATATTGACGACATGTTAGTTAAGTCCCTGCGAGCAGAGGACCATTTGAAACATTTGCAGGAAACATTCAACATACTGAAGAAATACAATATAAAGTTGAACCTGTAGAAATGTGCATTCAGAGTTGGGTCCGGGAAATTCCTCGGATTTATGGTGTCCAATCGAGAAATCGAGATCAACCTCGATAAGATCAAGGCCATAGAGGACATTACTGTAATAGACAATGTCAAGCCTGTCCAAAGTTTAACCGAGCGCATAGCCGCCTTGGGTCAATTTATTTCAACGTCCTCCGACAAGAGCCATCGTTTCTTCTCGTTATTGAAAAAGAAGAAACTTCTCATGGACCCCGGAATGCCAACAAGCCTTGGAAGAACTCAAGATGTACCTTTCGAGCCCGCTTTTGCTTCATACTCTGAAAGCAGGCGAGCAGTTGTACCTGTACTTAGCGGTATCCTAGATAGCGATAAGTGGAGTCCTGGTCCGGGAAGAGGAAGGTACGAAATTTCCTATCTACTATGTTAGCAGGACTCTAGGTGAGGTCGAAACTAGATATCCTCACCTGAAAAAATTGGCACTCGTTTTGTTAAGCGCCTCTAGGAAGTTGAAACCTTATTTTCAATGCCATCCCATATGTGTCATAACTACTTACCTGTTGAGAAACATAATGCATAAACCCAAGCTCTCGGGTCAATTGGCCAAATAGGCCGTGGAAATTACTGGATACGATATCGAATATCAACCCCGAACCGCCATCAAATCTCAAATTTTGGCGGACTTCGTGGTTGACTTCATGCCGGCCCTAATATCCGAGATCGAAAGGGAATTGTTATTGAACTCGGGGACTTCCTAGGGGATCTGTACCCTCTTTACGGACGGTGCCTCAAACACAAAGGGGTATGAACTTGGCATCGTATTGAAGACACCGACGGGTAATGTAGTTAGGCAATCTTTTAGAACTGTAAAATTAACTAACAACGAGGCTGAGTATGAGGTCATGATTACAGGTCTCGAACTGGATAGTTAAGTGCAATTCCCTCCTTGTGGTGAACCAAGTCAATAGGATGTTCGAAGTCAAAGAGGAACGAATGCAAAGGTACCTGGATAAACTACAGGTAATGCTACATCGGTTCAAGGAGTGGACCCTGCAACATATATCTCGGGATCAAAACAGTGAAGCTAATGCTCTCGCTAACTTGGGATCGTCGGTTGATGACAATGAATTCAGCTAGGGAACGGTAGTGCAACTTATAAAATTGTAGTGGAAAAAGACCACGCCGAGACAAACTCGACAAGCTTAACCTGGGACTAGAGAAACAAGTATATAGATTACCTGAAGACTGGGAAGCTGCCCTCGGATCCTAAAGAATCGAGAGCCATGCGCACAAAGACGACCATATTCAGCTTGTCCGAAGATAACACCTTATTCAGGAGAATGTTCGATGGCCCACTCGCCATATGTTTTGGATTGGGAGATACCGATTATGTCTTAAGGGAAATTCATGAAGGCACCTACGGGAACCATTCGGGTGTCGAATCGTTGGTTCGTAAGATAATCATAGCCGGCTACTACTGATCAATGTGTAAAAAATGTGAAGGAGTTCATACGAAAGTGCAACGCATGTCAGAGGCACGCACCGATGATCCATCAACCCGGGGAGCTACTGCATTCGGTCCTGTCACCTTGGCCATTCATGAAATGGGGGATGAACATCGCCGGTTCCCTGCCATGGGCACCCGGTAAGGTTCAATTTATATTTATGACTGACTATTTTTCTAAATGGGTCGAAGCCCAGGCAATTGAGAAAGTCAGGGAAAAAAAAGTTATTGATTTTATTTGGGACCACATAATATGCCGGTTCAGAATGCCGGCCGAGATCATATGTGACAACGGGAAGCAGTTCGTCGGCAGTATGGTGAGCAAATGTTTCGATTACCATAAGTTCAAAAGGATCCTATCAATACTCTATCACCCTAGTGGGAACGGACAGGAGGAGTCTTCGAACAAGACCATACTCCAAAATCGATGCCAAAGGAAAATGGAAGGAAATTGTTGCCCGAAGCCCTGTGGGCATACCGTACGACCTCAAAATCTAGTATCGGGGCCACCCCGTTCTCGCTGGTCTATGGTGTCGAAGATCTAATACCATTCTAAGTAGGAAAACCGAGTTTCAGGTTCCAATATGCGACCGATGAGTTAAACGATGAGGCCATGAGCACGAGCCTGGAATTATTGGATGAGAGGTGTGAGGTCTCCCTCGTCTGGTTGGCCACACAAAAATAACTGATCGAATGGTATTACAACTGGAGAGACAACCTCCGACTCTTCAATATAGGGGACTTGGTGTTAAGAAAGGTGACACTGAACACCCGGAACCCGAACGAGGGGAAGCTGGGACCGAATTGGGAAGGTCCATATCGAATTATCGAGATTACCAACAAAGGATCATACAAACTCGAAGCAGGGAACGGTGAGTGACTACCGAATAAATGGAACGTAGCCCACTTAAAACGATACTACTGCTAAGGTACGACCCCATCCATTCTTTTGTTTGCATATATTACGAATTGGACTAACATTTGTAGGCAACGACCAAAGAATGATGCAGCTATTATGCCCGAAAGCATGCGTTGCAATCTTTTTTCCTTGAACCGGTTTTGTCCCAAATGGGTTTTTCCGACAAGGTTTTTAACGAGACAACAATAGATCATGCTAACTTTGAATTGAAGAATGGTTACGAACCAGAGTTGAGGGTCGCATCAATAGTATCCGAGCCCTCTCAACGATCGACCTCGAATATTGGGGTCCATTACCCTCAGATAATGATTTTTGCAAGAAAGGAATCTTTGTGCTTGAATAGTCTGGCTCGGTGGACAGGATTTATTGTAAGGGCCAAACGTTCAAATGAACCGTGCCTACATATACCACTTAAGCCATAACTCGAAGCTTGTACACATTTGCAATCTTGTATGTTGCGCACAGAAATAAAAGAAAGTTTATACCTTGTAGATACATATTTTGTCCCTTAAGACTATTACATTTTGTTAAGGATAGACATTGAGCCCAAGGGCCACCTCTATCCGGATCCAAGAAATCACCCCCACTCGGGGACTGTCGTCCTAGGCAAGCCCAGATGGATCAGGTATCGAAGCCCGGGGGTAAAACGCCTATTAGGAAATACCCAAACTTAAAAGGCTACGTCCATCCTAGAAATGGCTCGGAGACGTCTGCGGCACGTAATCAAAACATAAGGCCTTCAAAAATTCCAAACCGGTTCAAAGGCTACCCACGTCAAAACTATAATCTAAAAACATTTAAGTACGCACTTTGGGGAAAGCTTCCAGTCATACCAAGCCCCCACGAGTTTCAAACATAATTAGAGAACGAGCCTTGTTCGAACGTCCAAACAAGACCCTATTACTACATTTTATTTCGTGCTAAGGCATTTAAAATCTTTGCAATCATAAAGAAAAAACCAAAGAAACTAACTCAAAAATTGCCAGAGGAGAGCCTTTTATATATATATATATATATATATATATATATATATATATTCTAGTAAATATCTTTACAAAGTCCAAACGGCCTCAACAAAGTGAACCAAAATACAAAAACAAAAGAAAAATCTCTAAGGCACCTAAGCATGATCTCCACCGGAGCCAACCTCGCAACCTGAACCATCGAGGTCTTCTCCGCCCTCGGGTTTGCTGGAGTCCTCAAAGCCTTCGTCGTCCTCCAGGTCAGCCAGATTCTTGGCCTCGGCCTCGAGCCTTTTAGCATCTTCGATCTCGACCGACAGGTCGAAACCCCAAGCATGGACCTCCTCGAGAACCTCTCTTCGGGACTTCCACTTTACATATTCAATTGTGACTTTTAGGCGGTACTGGGCCGCCACAGCATTAGCTCTGTACTGAGCCACCATCTCTTCAACATCGGCCCTGGTTGTTTCCGTCACTGACTTGGCTTTTTTCACCTCCTTGGTAAGGGCATCCCGTTCAGCGATGGTCGATCCCAGTTGAGACTGAAGCTCTATGACCTTTTGGGCCCAAGCCTCGGGTTTTCCCTTGCCACTCGAAGTTGGAACTCCATCAAGGCCAGCTTATCCTGGGCGGTCTCTTTCTCCGAAGCCAAACGGTCTATTTTTCCCTTCCACTCTTCGGACATGGCCTTGACCTCGTCCATCTCGGCTCGAAGTTGGTCGATCTTTTCAACTTTCTACTGAACCTACACGTTTGGAGCGTTAGTCGCAATGTATAACTCGCCCTAACTTCAAAGATCTTTACCTATTCCACCAGGTCGGCATGTTCCTTCTGAGCCGCATCCAACTCAGCCCGGAGATTCTTGAATTCTTCTTCGCGTTGCTCGTTGAGAAGCTTATACATGTCCCTCTTCTCAGCAAGCTCCTTGTCCTCAGCCTCGAGATGGTTAACCTCAGCCCGGTACCGAAGAAAGGCTTTATGATGAAGTACCGAGGCCTACAAAGATATGAAAAGGAGAAGTCATGAAAGCTATAAAATTAAATTCAAAGACAAAAGAGTGTAATGACGCATTACCCGGTTTAGCGTCTACTATGCTTCGTTGAACAAACACAACACATCCACCTCGTTCATTTTCGCATGAACCTCTTCGGTTACCAGGCACCGGAGGTAATTAGATACTCTGACAGGGGCAAAAAGAACCCGTGCATCCTCCGGGAAGGTGATGATAACTGACCGCTTCCGGCCGAGATTCATGCTCGAGGCAGGGAACTAGTTGATCAACTTTGGGCTCGAGTTCGGCCCACCGACCTCTAAGGATGATCTTTTCCTCCGCACCTCTAAATTACCCAACCCGGAGAAGTCTTCTAGAGCGGTTGAGTCCACACCATCAAAAGAGTAATGGAGGGGATCGTCCGCGCCATGAGCCACTTCATTGGATCGCTCCTTTGTCGCTCAGGCTTCATCGAACATGGACTCTGTAAACGAAGGTGACCCCGCAATTTTTATAACACCGGGCGGGGCAGAGCTGACATCTCGAGAGGTCTCGACCCTCACTTCGGCACCACCCTCGTGAACCTGAGGGGGATTAGCCTCCATTATTTCCCCTTGGTTGCCACCCGCTCCACGGGGACGGACGGCTCACTGGCCACAAAAAGATCATCCTCCTCGGGCTCGTCCCTAAGCTGGTAAAGCGAGTCTGAGTCAGGAACTCGAGAGCCGGTAAAACAAGGGCTGCACCACAGCAAATATCGATGAGGAAAAGTGAGGTAAAACGTAAAATCAATATCTAAAAGAAAAGGGCATTTACGTGCTACATTCCACTTCTCGGGGAATGGCCTAAATTCGGCAGGTATCAGGTCGGCAATCCTCACCCGGACTAAGCGCCCTTGCCAACCCCGATCCTCGTTGATGCTTGAAAATAAGGCTTTATTGGCCCGTCATACGACCTTTATCAGTCCCCCCGAACGATTCGGGGACTGTACAGGCGGAGTAGATAATCGATGGTAAACAAGCAGGAATCGATTTTATTCATGAAGAATCAGAAGAGGATTATGATCCTCCACAGTGATGCGTGGATCTGACCAAGGCACACTTCATACCTCATATAGAAATCTAGAACAACCGGGTCACCAGGCCCTATATGAAGGGGTAAGTGTAAACACTAAGATACCCCTCCACATGGGTAGTAATGTCATCATCGGGCCCGTGGATTACTATGTCCTTATTCGCCCAAGCACACTCCTTGCGAACCGTAGGAAGGACGACCTCGGTGATAGAGTAAATGTACCGGGATACCGCCTCGCATCAGCCTTGCACCGATAAAGGTTTTTGGATCTTAAAGTTGTCAGCGACCGAACACCCCCGGAGACGAATATTTTCAAGGGAGGTTTGGCTGCCGGTTCATTGGTAGCCACGCCCAGAGCGAACCTCTCAAGGTCAACCACATCGGGAGAGCTCTCCTCGGCTTCCGCGGTCGGCCTTGAAGAAGAAGTAACAACTTTTTGGGGAACAATCTTACAATTCTTCGCCATTGTTAGAATAAGTGAAAAGGAAGATTAGCAGATGAAGGATAAAAGCTTGCTGAGAAAATCAAACGTGCTGGTTTGGATAAAAGATAAACGAAAACTTGCAATTTAATGAAAACTCTTGAAGAACGGAGGTAAAAATGTTAGGGTAGGAAAATAGGCAGTGATATCCTCAAGGTACGAGGGTAGAAGCTTGGCCAAAAAGTAAAAAATGAACGAAAGAGGGGAGTATTTAAAAAGGCTTCACGTCGTTTCATATCCAAGGATGACCTGCCGATGGCTGACACGTGTTTGAAGTCACTATGACATATCTGACGGGATGTTTCGAGTCTTTTGTCGTTTCTGCTACGGCATGTTGGAGAAGGAATCGAGGTGCTCATGTTGTTTCTCGTCGTTTCCGTAAACTTACTCTCTGAAAAATGAGGGGACTATCTGTATACGGTTAAAACCGAGCCCATGAGATGCCTCGTCTTCCGATGAAGCAAACAGAGCAAGAGACGCAACGACAGGGAACCAAATTCAAGACCAGGAGCTCCTCGAGCCGGGTCCGGGAAAAGCGCCCAGCCTCGAGAGTATCAGAGCCATGACCCCGAGTTCGGTTCGAATCCCAAAGGCCTCGGAGAACACTACCAGGTAACCGAGCATGACCAACAAAAGGCCGTGATATCCGTGACCAGCCGGATATCACGGTATGGGTCTCGGCACGTATCACCAGAAAACCAGTGGTTGGTTAAACAGAAGATTTTTTACCTTTCATAGAATTGTACTTAGGGTAAAACTCCCCTACTATATAAATGAGGGTCTGATTATTCATTGGGGATATTATAACACGCATATCAAGGCAATATACTATTACTTCTCTCTATTATTCAAAGTATTAGTTCTTGTTCATCAATGCTTGGTCATTGTGAGTCCGGGACCGAGAGCGGATATTTCATTAAGGCTGTTGTTTAGTGTGGAATCATCCTCCTCAACTGGTTTGATAATTTATTACCTCATTTGTCCGTTTAATCTTACGCAATTTATCGTTTATATCGAATTAATCCACGTATCCATAAAATCACAAATAAATTTTATTGCTATCCATTTTTAAGGTAAACAACAAGTTAGTTAGTAACCAATTAATTACCAAGTTATACTTTGCTTATTAGAAAATGAGGAATAATAAAATCTAAACGTATTAATCACCAAAAGACTAAAATTATTGTAGGATTGACGGAGGACAAAACCACTTCAGTGGTAGTAGGCAAAGGCGGAGTAAACGTCAACACCGGCAAAGGGCACTCCGGGTGCGGCAATAACGTCAACTTGGCCACAAAGGCGTCGGCGTAAGCACCAGCAAGGGTCCCTCCGGCAGGGGGACACCAACATCAACGTCGGCCACAAAGGCGTCGGCATAAGCACTGGGGGCGGAACCCACCTCGGTGATGTAACTCGATAAAAGTAAAGAGAAAAGTTAAGAGAATTACTAAGAGAAGGAAAAGGCAGAAATCATTCTTTCATATCTCTCAATGAACATTCTTCTGTTACATATACCCTCAATTAGGAAGATGGACTCAAGTGTAAAGTAATATAACTAATAGACTTAAGTGTAACTAAGTAAGAGATCAGACTGTCAATACCCCAAAACTATATAACTAGCTTAATCACTTATTTCTTACTACTACTAAAGCATAAGGTACTACTTCCCGCAGCTGTGCACAACTCAACTAATCATCAGATCATCGACAAAGGAGGAGTGGGCGTGACCACCCCCGTCCACCACGGAAGGCCGCCGGTCTACGTCGGTGTACGACCCGGACCATCACCGTTTGTTTACACTTACGCCGCCAAAGATGATCAACTTCACGATAACCCAAACATAGCTCTTTTTTTCCTTGAGAAAGACTTGCATCAAGGGAGTAACATGAACTTGCAATTTGTGAAAACTACAAATAATTCAG
Organism: Nicotiana otophora; assembly: GCA_000715115.1. NCBI lineage: Eukaryota > Viridiplantae > Streptophyta > Magnoliopsida > Solanales > Solanaceae > Nicotiana > Nicotiana otophora. The sequence continues at coordinate 259,739 of AWOL01S0002911.1, forward strand.
CTACTTTCTTGCTTCGCCAAGTCGCAAATTCTATTCCCTTTTCGTCAAACAAGATGCCAAAAATTCTTAACCAGTTTTCAGTTAAACTCGACTCTATTCCCTTTTCGTCAAACAAGCAGACTGTCCAAGAATGTGAAGAGCTAGGTATTGTTAATTAGATGGATTTATGTGTATATATTGAGTGTGTAAAAAGCTTTTATATATCCTTCGGAACCAAAAGCTAAAAAATAAAATTACACTTTATCAGTGCAATTCAATTGATTATATCACCACTCTATTTTTTCTCTGATTATTATATCAGGTTTGATATGAAAATCGTTACCTTTTACTGTCATCAACTTGCATGATGGTGTACTTAAACTCCTAGTTTGTAGTAATATATATGTATGAAGTGGAAATTGTCCCACGTTAGAAGACGAAAATGAGTTGATATATACTGATACTACTACTAAACACTTGATATTTTCAGATTTATTTAAAACTTGAATTTAAATATAAAATGTAAATTTAAGTTGTATATTTAAACGAAGAACTCTATTTACAAATTATTAAAATGGACTGCTTTGAATAGCTCCATCGTTCAATTCTATAAATTTTTCCCTTCTTTTGAAAATGGCTAAGCCAATACTTATAAGGACAAAATCTCTTTCTTACTTTTTATACATTATATTTTCGAATGGCAAGTATTAAAGGAGAAGAGAAGTACTGTGCTACTTCATTAGAATCCATGGTTGATTTCAGCACATCAAAGTTAGGAAACAAAGTGCAACAGTATCAACATAGACAGAGAAAGAAATACAAATGCAGAAATACACAATTCTAGGAGCCAAAAAAATGGGAAATAGAAAATCTGATGTTGTAATTTGCTACTAGCAGAATTATGCATACGCAGTTTTCTACTGTCATAAAACAGAAACAACAGAGTCATACATGGTTTCTTTGGTTGGTGCTGATGGAACAAAGGCTAAAGCAGTAGCTGTTTGCCATAAGAATACTTCAGCTTGGAATCCAAAGCATTTGGCTTTTAAAGTTCTTAAGGTTACACCTGGATCTGTTCCGGTTTGCCATTTCCTTCCTGAGGATCACATTGTTTGGGTTCCTAAGAACTAGATTTATACATTGGTGGTGTTAATTATCTTTTTATTTGTGTTGTTTTTAATAATTCAGAGTATATTGTGCTTATTTGTAGTTAAAGTTTTATCTTGTAATACTTCAGTATACAAATAAATAATTTCAGCATATGTTTTATATTTCCACACTTACAAGTTTTGCTTTATTTCTTTGTTTTTGGGAGGGAACGGGCAGTTGAATTCTTGAGGGCTTAAGCATTGTGGGCCTCTCTGTTCTTCTTCTTCTTCTTCTTCTTCTGTTTTTTTTTTCTTTTTTTGCTTCTAAATATGAGGGATTGAAATAACCCGAAAAATAAATTTAGGCACAAACAAAAAATTCAACAAAGACTGTATAGAAGAAATTTATTAAACTAGGGAGAGAACGTGGTAAGAGACTTTTTCACAACTAATAAACTCTTGAATCTCTATATCATAATTAACTCTCCATAATAGAAAATATGTAGTAGCATCCCTATTTATAATACTACAAATCAAATTTGACTAGACTAACAAGACATGAATTAATATGAATTTGGTAAATAAAACCTAACTAGACATAAATTAAGTAAACTAATAAATACCAAATCCTAGACAACTTAGGAATACTAATTAATCTTGATTTAATTTCCAACAAAATCTTGGTGATGCCGTGTATATTATAAGAGTAAAAGCACGAAGGGTGATGCCGTGCCGTTGTATTTATTTATTTGGTGAGATTGAGAGTAAAAACACGAAGGGTGATGCCGTGCGTTCTATTTATTTATTTGGTGAGGTTGAGAGTAAAATGACGAAGGGTGATGCCGTGCAGTTTTTCCTTGCTGTTTTATTTGCTCAATTCGTTTAAGGATTTTCGGTTTAATTCTGTCTTTTCATTATTCTCATTCTTTATATTGTATCCCCCACTGTATGTCCCCTTCCCATTATTTCTGCGTTATTTCTTTATTTACTGTTGTTGCCACTAGCATGATTATATTGTTCAGGTTATATGTGGGTGTCTTGTCCTAGCCTCGTCACTACTTCGCCGAGGTTAGGCTCGACACTTACCAGTACATGGGGTCGTTGTACTGATGCTACACTCTGCACTTTCTGTGCAGATTTTTGTACTGGCTCAGGTTGATCGAGATTTTGCTATTGGTCCGCTGTCCGAAGACTCAAGGTAGATCTGTCGGCGTTCACAGACCTTGAAGTCCCCGTCTATCTTTTATGTCCTACTATTTTCTTTTATTCAGACAGTTGTATTTCTTTCAGACTATTACTTGTAGTAGATTCTAGAATGCTCGTGAATTATGACTCCAGATCCGGGTGGTAGTAATTAATACAGTTTTATGATATTTCGCACTTATTATATTTCATCTTAGTTAATTATTATTAATTATTGAATGTGAATAAGGAATTGGTTTAATGATTCTCTAACGTTGGCTTGCCTAGCAAGTGAAATGTTAGGCAGCATCACGGTCCCGTCGGTGGAAAATTTCGGATTGTGACAATAAATAATTGTTGTAAAATAGTACGCTTTAGCTTGACCGTAAACAACACCTTATATGAGGTAACGATCATACGTCAGGCGCGCAATATTTGCCCGAAAAATATTTAAGTTTTATAATTATATACACATAATTTCTGTTTTGTCATTTTATTTGAGATAATTTAAATTTTGAAAGGATGTAAATAATACTAACAAAACTAAGCACTTGGATTTTCGTTATTTTCATCATACCAATTAAAATATTATTGCACTTATCTAATATAGAGANTATTTCCACACTTACAAGTTTTGCTTTATTTCTTTGTTTTTGGGAGGGAACGGGCAGTTGAATTCTTGAGGGCTTAAGCATTGTGGGCCTCTCTGTTCTTCTTCTTCTTCTTCTTCTTCTGTTTTTTTTTTCTTTTTTTGCTTCTAAATATGAGGGATTGAAATAACCCGAAAAATAAATTTAGGCACAAACAAAAAATTCAACAAAGACTGTATAGAAGAAATTTATTAAACTAGGGAGAGAACGTGGTAAGAGACTTTTTCACAACTAATAAACTCTTGAATCTCTATATCATAATTAACTCTCCATAATAGAAAATATGTAGTAGCATCCCTATTTATAATACTACAAATCAAATTTGACTAGACTAACAAGACATGAATTAATATGAATTTGGTAAATAAAACCTAACTAGACATAAATTAAGTAAACTAATAAATACCAAATCCTAGACAACTTAGGAATACTAATTAATCTTGATTTAATTTCCAACAAAATCTTGGTGATGCCGTGTATATTATAAGAGTAAAAGCACGAAGGGTGATGCCGTGCCGTTGTATTTATTTATTTGGTGAGATTGAGAGTAAAAACACGAAGGGTGATGCCGTGCGTTCTATTTATTTATTTGGTGAGGTTGAGAGTAAAATGACGAAGGGTGATGCCGTGCAGTTTTTCCTTGCTGTTTTATTTGCTCAATTCGTTTAAGGATTTTCGGTTTAATTCTGTCTTTTCATTATTCTCATTCTTTATATTGTATCCCCCACTGTATGTCCCCTTCCCATTATTTCTGCGTTATTTCTTTATTTACTGTTGTTGCCACTAGCATGATTATATTGTTCAGGTTATATGTGGGTGTCTTGTCCTAGCCTCGTCACTACTTCGCCGAGGTTAGGCTCGACACTTACCAGTACATGGGGTCGTTGTACTGATGCTACACTCTGCACTTTCTGTGCAGATTTTTGTACTGGCTCAGGTTGATCGAGATTTTGCTATTGGTCCGCTGTCCGAAGACTCAAGGTAGATCTGTCGGCGTTCACAGACCTTGAAGTCCCCGTCTATCTTTTATGTCCTACTATTTTCTTTTATTCAGACAGTTGTATTTCTTTCAGACTATTACTTGTAGTAGATTCTAGAATGCTCGTGAATTATGACTCCAGATCCGGGTGGTAGTAATTAATACAGTTTTATGATATTTCGCACTTATTATATTTCATCTTAGTTAATTATTATTAATTATTGAATGTGAATAAGGAATTGGTTTAATGATTCTCTAACGTTGGCTTGCCTAGCAAGTGAAATGTTAGGCAGCATCACGGTCCCGTCGGTGGAAAATTTCGGATTGTGACAATAAATAATTGTTGTAAAATAGTACGCTTTAGCTTGACCGTAAACAACACCTTATATGAGGTAACGATCATACGTCAGGCGCGCAATATTTGCCCGAAAAATATTTAAGTTTTATAATTATATACACATAATTTCTGTTTTGTCATTTTATTTGAGATAATTTAAATTTTGAAAGGATGTAAATAATACTAACAAAACTAAGCACTTGGATTTTCGTTATTTTCATCATACCAATTAAAGTATTGTTGCACTTATCTAATATAGAGATTTTAGCAATTTTATTGATGCGAAAAATAGTTTTGTTATTAAAAGAAAATTAATTTTCTCAACTAACTTGTTTGGTTTTGTTGCCTAAAATTTCATTCTTTTTGGCTCCAAAAGCAGATGCGGTAATTTCTCCCTCGTGTTTCAAAAATTTTCCCAAATCTTTCCCTCTTTTAATTCCACTATGCCTCAAGGTTTTATCTTTTCAACAATTCGGCTGAACTGCCTTCTTCCCTGTGAATTCCTTTCGCTTCAATTGCTTGAGGTGCGTTCTTTCTTCATCTACTTTAATTTTGATATAGTTTAATTACGTTTAAGTATTATTATTCTTCTCAGTTTATGGCTCCTACACTGACTTTTGAGATCAGGGATTACGTATTTTTAAATACCCTAGTTTGCTACAGTGTCTCTCTCTCCTAATACACCTTAACCCAGCTACTTGGGACCCCTCTCCACGCCTTCAATGCCTTAACGGCGGGGATATACCGGAAATATCGCGCGCCGACCAACTGATAGCTCCTCGGAATGCAAAGCGGCGGAGGTAACTAGGGTGAAATTTGATTTCTCCTAGGTCGACGAACGATTTTGTTTTTTTCTTTCTCAATAAAATATGTGTAATGACATTGTGTTTGTTTTCAATTGGAGTAAATTCTTCAAAACAGAGCAGCGAAGAGATTAGGCAAAAACGTCTTCTGGACCAGATTTTTCAGGAGCTTCAAACCCTAACTGTATGTCTTAATTTTACCAGAAAATCTAGTCATCTGATAGTGCAATCCTTTTTTCTATTCTTCTGATCTGTATTTTTCCGGCCAGATTTTGCGGCATTTAACAGATTTGAGAGTAGAGTACAACTAGACAATCGGAGGTATCTATCTCTGTAATCTGGAATTGTTCATTATAATTTTTTATTTATTATTTTGGATTAAAAATACCCAGGCTCATCTAATTTTTTTACTTCTTTCAGACAGCTTTCATTTTCGAATTTTTGAGATTCTTCAAGGTATGTGTCTTATTTTCTTTTGAAAAATTCTTTTGTCATTTTATTTTTCTGGAAATGAGATTTTTATTTTTGTTGTTACTGTTTGAATCTGAAAATAGGTATAATCTAGTTATTTGTTCACTTTGAGAAAGGTTGAATTTAACAGTGTACATTGGCCTTTTACTTCTCCAGCGTTATAAAAAGTAGCTTGACTGTATGTTGAAGGTGTTTGAATGTATGTTGAAGGCGAGATATTTTCCTTTTCTCTAGTTGCTCATTGCCAGGAAACACTTGCTAGAGGTGCTATTTTTCATTTGACTTACTCTCCCCGTTCATTCATGTGGTCGTGTTCAAGGATAACAACATTATTTCATCCAGCTTGGATAGCCTAATTTTGTATCTCGTATCTGTTGCTTCCAGTAGCCTTCTCAATTAGTAAGAGTTAAAGTATTGGCTATTAGAAACTCAACCTCTGTTCATAGTAATGGTTCCTCTAGATGTGAGTGTATAAAGTAAATGTAAAAGCATTCTACTGGTGCATCAGTTTTCAAATGCATGATCCAGTAAAATGATTGCACAACTTTTACCTATTTCTTAGATTAATGGTAAGTGCAAGTCCAATAATCAAACTATAACCTCTGTTGCAAATTTATGTATATTTGCTTTTACATTACGTAATGATATCTTTGTGGTTAAATGTTGAATGAAGTGTTTCAAAGGTTGTTCTCCATCCTTCATTAGTTCTTTCACACTGTCCTTTGTCTTTAAGGTCCAGGCATGTAATGAAAGCTAGCAGTGTGATACACATGAATCAGTAAATTTTGTTAAATGATTGATCTGCTAAGTTTTAGAAATCTTTGTTTCATTAATCATTAAGGAAGAAAATAAAAGAAAATGAAGGAGTGGTATAAGGAGTAAATGACCAGTATGTAGTAGTGGAACAAGAAAATTGTAAAGAAAACAAAAAATTAACATTACGGTAGTTATAGTAGCCAGATATAATGGGGATACTCGTGCAAATTATGGCGGTTTCTTCGCCAGAAACGAAGTTTGTAATTGAGAAAATTTGTGCAATTTGTGCAACGAAGCTCTGTTAATTGTCCTTGGAAATTTGGTGGAAAGGTTTATTTTGGTTGGAGAATACTGATTCTGTCAATGCATCATGGTTATTCTCTTTCCAATATAGTAATAGATAGACTATTTCTAGTTGTAGATCTTGTGTGGTTCCAGAGAACAATTTTTACACTTGCTATAAAGAATTTGGTTTCACGGATAAGATGTCCTCAAATGGGTTGTTTGTAGTTACTACAGTATATATATGCTGAAGGCACCACTTCTTTTTCTTGCTTGAGTCTCTGAGCCGAGTGTCTCCCGGAAACAGTCTCTCTATCCCTCTGGGATAGGGGTAAGGTTTGCGTACACTCTATCCTCCCCAGACCCTACTAGTGGGATTCTATTGGGTTGTTATTGTTGTTGTTTTTGTACTTTTAATAAAGATACTTGCATAGTTTTTTTTTTATTAAGTTTTCTTTTATAATAATTGTATTTTTTTGACAGGATACTTTCAAACGAAGCTTGGAGGAGTTCATTCAAAATCAGTCGATTGATGATAACTATGGAATACTTGTCACTAATGATGTTAAAAGTCTCAAGTCTCAGATAAACTCTCTCTTAGCATCTGGTGCATTTCCTGTGCCTCGTTCTCCAGCATCTGATGATAACTAAGGACTAGTTTATTTTATTAGTTTGTCTTGGATGGTACCTTAATGTTGAATATTGAATGTAGGTTTTTTTGAGTTTTTGTTCTACTTTCTGTTTAATTGTATATTGTTTATGAAATGGATTGAATTAAGTGTTGTATATGAATTGGATTGCATGTTGAATTTGGTATTTGAATGTTTAATTGTATTTAGTCTTGTATTGTTGGTTGTACTTTTTGTTTAGTAGGTGGTGTAGTTCTAAAAGAAATTTGGCCATGAAAATATTTTTCAGATTTCCCACCGACTCTGTGGGAATTTTATGCATATTTTTTCCAGAATTTTAATATTTCCCACTGATTTTTGTGGGAATGTTCATATGTTTATTTTCAGGTTACGAATATTTCCTACTGCTTCCATGTGTAAAATAAAAAAATATTTAAATTATTTATAATATATCCCACTGATTCGGTGGGAAACTTAAGAAAATTAAATTATTATATTATCTTACTTTTCCCACGACGTTTGTGGAAAAATACATTATGTGATCCCACCAAGTTCTCGTGAAACCCTCAATGGGAAACTCCCTTGGAATTACTCACGAATATCATGGGAAACTATTTTTTCACCAACCATATTCCCACTGAGCGTCTCCCATGGGAATGCCGTGGAAATATTGAAATTTCACACGGATTTCCCACCGATTCTTCCGTGGGAATCGTCTGTATTTCTAGCAGCGCTTGATATTTTCAGGTTTATTTAAAACTTGAATTTAAATATAAAATGTAAATTTAAGTTGCATATTTAAACGAAGAACTCTATTTACAAATTATTAAAATGGACTGCTTTGAATAGCTCCATCGTTCAATTCTATAAATTTGTCCCTTCTTTTGAAAATGGCTAAGCCAATACTTATAAGGACAAAATCTCTTTCTTACTTTTTATACATTATATTTTCGAACGACAGGTATTTAAGGAGAAGAGAAGTATTGTGCTACTTCATTAGAATCCATGGTTGATTTCAGCACATCAAAGTTAGGAAACAAAGTGCAACCAGTGTCAACAGAGACAGAGAAGGAAACACAAATGCAGAAACACACAATTCTAGGAGCCAAGAAAATGGGAAATGGGAAATCTGATGCTGTAGTTTGCTACTAGCAGAATTATGCATATGCAGTTTTCTACTGTCATAAAACAGAAACAGCAGAGTCATATATGGTTTCTTTGGTTGGTGCTGATGGAACAAAGGCTAAAGCAGTAGTTGTATGCCATAAGAATACTTCAGCTTGGAACCCAAAATATTTGGCTTTTAAACTTCTTAAGGTTACACCTGGATCTGTTCCGGTTTGCCATTTCCTTCCTGAGGATCACATTGTTTGGGTTCCTAAGAACTAGATTTATACATTGGTGGTGTTAATTATCTTTTTATTTGTGTTGTTTTTAATAATTCAGAGTATGTTGTGCTTATTTGTAGTTAAAGTTTTATCTTGTAATACTTCAGTATACAAATAAATAATTTCAGCATATGTTTTACATTTCCACACTTACTAGTTCTGCTTTATTTCTTTGTTTTTGGGAGGGAATGGACAGTTGAATTCTAGAGGGCTTAAGCATTGTGGGTCCCTCTATTCTTCGTCTTCTTCTTCTGTTTTTTTTTTTTTTTTTTTTTTTTTTTTTTTTTTTTTTTTTTTTTTTTCGCTTCTAAATATGAGGGATTGAAATAACCCGAAAAAAAAATTTAGGCACAAGCAAAAAATTCAACAAAGACTGTATATAAGAAATTTATTAAACTAGGGAGAGAACGTGGTAGGAAACTTTTTCACAACTCAACTCTTGAATCTTTCTACATCATAACACATCTCCATAATAGAAAATATGTAGTTGCATCCCTATTTATAATACTACAAATCAAATTTGACTAGACTAACAAGACATGAATTTGTAACGACCCGACCGGTTGTTTTGAGAGTTAGAACCCCGAACCCCTATTAACTGCTTTTCCCATATCTATTTCTGCTATTGTGACTTGCCGGGATGATTGGTTTTGAGTTTCGGAGTGTTTTGGGACACTTAGTCCCTAAATGAGAGCTTAAGCCTTAGGATTTGGACCGTAGTCGAAACTGTGTGAAGACGACTCCAGAATGAAATTCCGTCAGTTCCTTAGCTCCGTTAGGTAATTTTGGGTTTAGGGGCATGTTCGGATTGTGTTTTGGAGGTCCGTAGCTCATTTAGGCTTGAAATGACGAAAGTCGAATTTTTGGAGTTTTGGGCCGGTAGTGAAATTTTTGATATCAGGGTCGTTTTTCGATTCCGGAAGTTAGAATAGGTCCGTAATGTTGATTATGACTTGTGCGCAAAATTTGAGGTCAATCGGACGTGATTTGATAGATTTCGGCATCGGTTATAGAATTTTACAATTTCAAGTTCTTTAAGTTTGAATCGGAGGGTGATTCGTGATTTTAGCGTTGTTTGATATGATTTGAGAGCTCGACTAAGTTCGTATGGTGTTATAGGATTGATTGGTAGGTTTGGTTGAGGTCCCGGGGGCCTCGGGTGAGTTTCGAGTGCTTAACAGATCAAAAGTTGGATGTGTGTTGCTGCTGATGTCTTCATGCTTATGTCATTTTCGCACCTGCGGTGGAGAGGCCGCAGGTGCATGATCGCACGTGCAGAGAGGCAAGCGCAGAAGCGGATTTGGGATGTGTGTTTAGGGGTCGCAGGTGTGAAGGGAAATGCCGCATCTGCGATGCCCGTAGATGCGTTAAAGGACCCGCAGGCGCGGAGGAGATCGCAGAAGCGGACAATAGTCCGCAGGCGCGCACTCGTAGGTGCGGCCCTTTTTCCGCAGAAGCGGACCCAGCCCTCTTAAGTCGTTTCCGCACCTGCGAAGGAAATTCCGCAGGTGCGGCGTCGCAGGTGCGACCCAAGGTCCGCAGATACGGAATAACTGGGCAGAAAAGGGGTAGATTCGAGGGTTTGAAGTTCACTTCACAAATTTGATTGAGAGCTCGGTAGAAGGCGGAATTTGGAGAGATTTTCGGAGGAAGTTTTTGGGTAATGATTCTTAACTCCCTTATGGTTATATTTCACTAATCTATGCTTGAATTCATCGTTTAAATTCGGATTTTGGGTGAAAAATTGAGAAACGTTCTTAGGCCAAATTTTGGGATTTTGATCGAGATTTTGGTGTCAGATTTTAGTAAATTTGATATGGTTAGACTTGTGAGTGAATGAGCTTTCGTATTTTATGACTTTTACCCAATTCTGAGAAGTGAGGCCCACAGATGATTTTTGAGTTAAATTTCAAAATTTTCGTTAAATATTGATTTCGTTAATTAGATGAGTCTATTATTATTATATTTATGATACGTAATTTCTTTTGGCTAGATTTGGGTCATTAAGAGTCGGATATTCGTGGGAAAGGCATTGTGACCGATTAATTGAGCTTGACTCGAGGTAAGTGGCTTGCCTAACTTTGTGTGAGGAAAATTTCCTTAAGATTTGAAACTATTGTGATATGTGAGCGCCGTGTACGTGAGGTGACGAGTACGTACACGGGTTAGTTGTGGTAAAATCCGATTTTCTTACCGAGTAGCAATATATTTTCCTGTTATTTTAAGTTATACCATTTTAATGAATACTAATCTATTTTTATTCTTAATTGAGTTATTCCAATATGTGTAGCTACCATGTTTAGTCTAATATAACATGTCTACGTGTCTTAATTATTTATGTGAATTATGTGCAGCATGCTTAGTGAATTTCCTGCTTCTTCTCTGACTGGTACTTAGTCTAAATTGTAAGAATTTCGTGATGTAGTTGTATTTCTACCATTCGCGCTGCATATTTACTTTGGAACTACGGAATGGTATTTCGGGAGATCCCCTTGTACTGCATAATTACTTTGGGACTACGGAACGGTATTCCGGGAGATCCCCCCTGTCTTCATATTTACTTTGGGACTACAGAACGGTATTCCGGGAGATCTCCCTGCACATTTATTTTGGGACTACGGAACGGTATTCCGGGAGATCCCCCTGCATATTTATTTTGGGACTACGAAACGGTATTCCGGGAGATCCCTATGCATATTTATTTTGGGATTACGGAACGGTATTTTGGGAGATCCTCCTGCACATTTACGTTTGGGACTACGGGACGGTATCTCGGGAGATCCCCTTGCACATTTATGTTTGGGACTATGGGACGCTATCTCGGGAGATCCCCTGTTGTATTTCTATGTACTAAGCTGTTACCTTCTATGATTTCATTATTGTTAAGTTTCAGCCTTTATTTTATTGCGGTATTACACTCTATATTATTTTATTATATACTTACCAGTAGGGACTTGACCTGACCTCGTCACTACTCGACTGAGGTTAGGCTTGGCACTTACTGGGTACATATTGTGGGGTACTCAGGCTACTCTCTGCACATATTTTTCGTGTGCAGATCGAGGTGTACCTTATCATCCGCACTGTCAGTGAGTCGGGATAGCTTTGGAGACTTCAAGGTATATCTGCCGCGTCCGTAGACCTCGGAATCCTCTTCTACTCTTTCTCATGCCCATTATCTTCTGTATTTTTCCTTGTTAGACTTTGATGTATAGAGACACTAGATTTTCCTTTTGTAGTTTGTGATTCACGATGTTCCGGGTTTTGGAATTTGTTGTGTATTTTTGAATAGTTGGTTAAATTTATATTTTTATTTTATTATTTCGCAAAATATTAGGCTTACCTAGTTGTAAATACTAGGTGCCGTCACGACGTCACATGGAAGGAAAATTGGGTCGTGACAAGTTAGTATCAGAGCTCTAGGTTCGTAGGTGTCGTGAGTCACAAACCGGTTTATTAGAGTCTCGCGGATCGGTACGGAGATGTCTGTACTTATCTTCGGGAGGCTATGAAACTGTTAGGAAAATTTCACTACTTTGATTCCTTGCCATGGGAAAATTGTTGACTTCAGAGATTCTAAATTTCTGTATTCTATTCTCTCAGAGATGGTGAGGACACGTACAAGCGGATCTGATGAACATGCACCCGTGCCCCCTGCTAGAGCCGCGAGAGGCCGGGGCCGGGGTAGAGGCCGAGGACTTCCACATGGTGCATCCAGAGCACCCGCACGAGCTGCTATAGAGGAGCCCCAAGTAGCTCAAGCTGGAGGGCAGACACCTGAGATACCTGTTGCTGCACCAACCTTCCAGGAGACTCTAGTCCAGTTTCTGAGCATGTTCAGCACCTTAGCTCAGGCTGGATTGATTCCACTTGCTCCTGCCACATCTCAGGCCAGGGGAGAAGCACAAACTCCCGTCGTCGGTACTCTAGAGCAGTGGGTTCAGGTCGACCAGGTTCCAGAAATTGTACCAATACAGCTGGTAGCTCTAGCTCATCCCGAGGCTAGGGCAGCAACTTCTGAGGCGGAGCAGCTCAGACTTGAGAGGTACAAGAAGTACCACCCACCTACTTTCAGCGGATTTGCTACAGATGATGCTCAGGGTTTTCTGGAGGAGTGTCATCGTATTCTCCGTACTATGGGCGCAGCGGAGACGAGCGGGGTTTCTTTTACCACATTCCAGCTTAGAGGAGCAGCCTATCAGTGGTGGCGTACTTATGAGTTGAGTAGTCCGGCTAAGGCAGCTTCACTTACATGGACTCAGTTCTCGGACATGTTTTTGAGAGAGTATGTCCCTCAGAGCCTTAGGGACTCATGGCGCGCGAAGTTTGAGCAGCTGCACTAGGGTGCTATGACTGTGTCAGAGTATGCAGTTCGCTTCAGTGATTTGGCCCGACATGCACCGGCCTTAGTTACCACAGTTCGAGAGAGGGTTTGGCGGTTTATTGAGGGTCTCCATCCTAGCATCCGGAGTAGTATGGCCAGGGAATTGGAGATGGATATTTTCTTATCAGCAAGTTGTGGGTATTGCCAGGAGATTCGAGGGCATGTTTGCCCGGGATAGAGAGGAGAGGGAGGCTAAGAGGTCTCGAGAGGCTGGTTATTATTCTGGAGCTCGTGTCCCAGCAGCTCGCCATGGTAGGGGTTATGTGAGCCGCCTCGTTCATTCAGCTCTTCCAGCCTCCAGCAGTGTTTCGGCTCCTTCTAGACCCAGGAGCCTTATTATACACCGCTAATATCTAGTGTGCCTCCTGCACAGGGTGTTCCTAGTGGGCAGTCCAGCAGACCTGGCCCGAGCCAGTCACAGCAGCCACGCCCTCCCAAAGCTTGTTTTGAGCGTGGCGACACTCACCACATGGTGAGGGATTTCCCCAGGATTAGGAGGGGTGCACCTCCACAGACTTTTCAGTCACAACGTGCTCCACCGGGTCCTCAGGCTATGATTACAGCACCGGCTGCCATCCCACCTGCTCAACCAGCTCAAGGTGGAGGCCGGGGAGGTAGAGGTCGCCCTAGAGGGGGAGGCCAAGCCAGATATTATGCACTTCCTGCTCGTACAGAGGTAGTTGCTTCTGATTCTGTCATTATAGTTATTGTTCCGGTCTGTCATAGAGACGCGTCGGTATTATTTGACCCAGACTCTACATATTCTTATATGTCCTCTTATTTTGCTCCGTATTTGGGCGTATCTCGGGATTCTTTGAGTTCCCCTATTTATGTATCTACTCCTGTGGGAGATTCTCTTGTTGTGGATCGTGTATATCGGTCGTGTTTGATTGCTCTTAGTGATTTTGAGACCAGAGTTAATTTACTATTGCTCAGCACGGTGGACTTTGATATTATTTTGGGCATGGACTAGTTGTCGCCCCATTATACTATTCTTGATTGTCACGCTAAAATTGTGACGCTGGCTATGCCAGGTTTACCGCGATTAGAGTGGAGAGGTACCTTAGAGTATACTCCAAGCAGAGTTATTTCTTTTCTTAAAGCTTAACGAATGGTTGAGAAGGGGTGTGACGCGTATCTAGCTTATGTGAGAGATGTCAGTATTGATACCCCTACAGTTGAGTCAGTTCCAGTAGTGAGGGACTTTCTAGATGTGTTTCTAGCCGATCTTCCGGGCATGCCGCCCGACAGAGATATTGATTTTGGCATTGATTTGTTGCCGGGCACTCAGCCTATCTCTATTCCTCCATATCATATGGCTCCTCCTAAATTAAAGGAGTTGAAAGAGAAGTTACAATAATTTCTTGATAAAGGCTTCATTTGGCCCAGTGTTTCACCTTGGGGTGCTCCTGTCTTATTTGTGAAGAAGAATGATGGTTCTATGCGGATGTGTATTGATTACCGCCAGTTGAACAAAGTCACAGTAAAGAAAAGGTATCCATTGCCTCGTATTGATGACTTATTTGATAAGTTACAAGGTGCCAGAGTGTTTTTCAAGATTGACTTACATTCAGGTTATCATCAGTTGAAGATTCGGGATCTGGATATCCCGAAGATTGCTTTCAGGACCAGATATGGTCACTATGAGTTTCTTGTGATGTCTTTTGGGTTGATCAATGCCCCAACGGCTTTTATGCACTTGATTCACAGTGTGTTTCGGCCCTATCTTGACTCATTCATCATTGTGTTTATTGATGACATTCTGGTATACTCCCGGAGTCGGGAGAATCATGAGCAGCACCTGAGGACTGCACTTCAGACCTTGAGAGAAAAGAAGTTATATGCAAAATATTTAAAGTGTGAGTTTTGGCTCGACTCAATGGAATTCTTGGGTCATATAGTATCGAGTGAGGGGATCCAGGTGGATCCAAAGAAGATTAAAGCAGTGCAGAGTTGGCCCAGACCATCCTCAGCTACAGAAATCCGGAGTTTTCTTGGTTTGGCGGGGTATTACCGTCACTTTGTAGAGGAATTCTCATCTATTGCATCACCTATGACCAGGCTGACCCAGAAGGGTGCTCCATTCAGGTGGATAGAGAAATGTGAGGAGAGCTTTCAGAAGCTCAAGACAGCTTTGACTACAGCCCCAGTATTGGTATTACCTACATGTTCGGGGTCTTATACTGTATATTGTGATGTATCATGGATTGGTCTCGGTGCGGTGTTGATGCAGGACGGTAGGGTGATTACCTACGCGTCCAGACAGTTGAAGGTGCACGAAAAGAACTATCCTATCCATGACCTTGAGTTAGCAGCTATTGTTCATGCCTTGAAGATATGGCTGCATTATTTGTACGGTGTTCCTTGTGAGATTTACACCGATCATCGGAGTTTGCAGCATTTGTTTAAGCAGAAAGATCTTAACTTACGTCAGCGGAGGTGGTTGGAGCTACTTAAGAATTATGATATCACTATTTTGTACCACCCTGGGAAGGCCAATGTAGTCTCCGATGCTTTGAGTCGTCGGGCAGAGAATTTGGGGAGTTTAGCATATCTACCAGCAGGAGAGAGGCCATTGGCGTTGGATGTTCAGGCCTTAGCCAGCTAGTTTGTGAGATTGGATATTTCTGAGCCGAATAGAGTATTTGCTTGTGTGGTCTCTCGGTCTTCTCTTTATAATCGTATCAGGGAGCGTCAGTATAATGACCCCCATCTGCTTGTCCTTAAGGACACGGTCCAGCACGGTGATGCTAAGGAGGTCACTATTGGAGATGATGGTGCATTGAGGATGCAGGGCATGCTATGTGTGCCCAATGTGGATGGTTTGCGTGAGTTGATTTTCTAGGAGGCTCACAGTTCGCGGTACTCTATTCATCTGGGTGTCGCAAAGATGTATCAAGACTTGAAACAACATTACTGGTGGAGGATAATGAAAAGGAACATAGTAGAGTATGTGGCTCGATGTCTGAATTGCCAGCAGGTAAAATATGAGCATCAACGACCAGGTGGATTGCTTCTGAAGTTAGAGATTCCGGAGTGGAAATGGGAGCGGATCACTATGGATTTTGTTGTTGGACTTCTACGGACTCAGCGGAGGTTTGATGTAGTTTGGGTGATTGTGGATAGGTTGACCAAGTCGGCTCATTTCATTCCTGTGATGACTACCTAGTCTTCCGAGCAGTTAGCTCGAATCTATATCTGTGAGATCGTCAGGCTTCATGGCATACCCGTATCTATTATCTCTGATCGGGGTATGCAATTTACATCACGGTTCTGGAGAGCTGTACAACATGAGTTGGGTACTAGGGTTGAGTTAAGCACAATATTTCACCCTCACACGGATGGGCAGTCCGAGCGCACTATTCAGATATTAGAGGATATGCTCTGTGTGTGTGTGATAGATTTTGGGGGTGCTTGGGACCAGATCTTGCCATTTGTGGAGTTTGCTTACAATAACAGTTATCAGTCCATCATTCAGATGGCACCGTATGAGGCTCTGTACGGTAGGCGATGTCGGTCCCCAGTGGGTTGGTTTGAACCCGGTGAGGCCAGATTATTGGGTACGGACTTGGTTCAGGATGCCTTGGAAAAAGTGAAGGTGATTCAGGATTGACTTCGCACAGCCTAGTCCAGACAGAAGAGTTATGTTGACCGGAAGGTTTGCGATGTGGAATTCATGGTTTGAGAGCGAGTCTTGCTCCGGGTTTCGCCTATGAAGGGCGTTATGAGGTTTGGAAAGAAGGGCAAGCTGAGCCCAAGGTTCATTGGTCCATTTGAGGTGTTGCGTCGAGTTGGGGAGGTTGCTTATGAGCTTGCCTTCCCTCCCAGTCTAGCAGGAGTTATCCGGTATTCCATATTTCTATGCTCCGAAAGTATCACGGCGATCCGTCCCATGTGTTGGATTTCAGCTCAATTCAATTGGACAAGGATCTATCCTATGTTGAGGAGCCCGTGGCTATTTTAGACAGGCAGGTCAGAAAGCTAAGATCAAAGAACATTGCTTCCGTGAAGGTTCATTGGAGGGGACAGCCGGTCGAGGAGGCGACTTGGGAGACCGAGCAGGATATGCGCAGCCGTTATCCTTATCTTTTCACCACTTTAGGTATGTCTCTATGCTCGTTCGAAGACGAACGATTGTTTTAAGAGGGGGAGGATGTACCGACCCGATTGGTTGTTTTGAGAGTTAGAGCCCCGAACCCCTATTAACTGCTTTTCCCATATCTATTTCTGCTATTGTGACTTGCCGGGATGATTGATTTTGAGTTTCGGAGTGTTTTAGGACACTTAGTCCCTAAATAAGAGCTTAGGATTTGGATCATAGTCGGAACTGTATGAAGACAACTCCGGAATAAAATTTCGTCAGTTCCGTTAGCTCCGTTAGGTGATTTTGGGTTTAGGGGCGTGTCCAAATTGTGTTTTGGAGATCCGTAGCTCATTTAGGCTTGAAATGGCGAAAGTCGAATTTTTGGAGTTTTGGGCCGGTAGTGAAATTTTTGATATCGGGGTCGTTTTCTGATTTCGGAAGTTGTAGTAGGTCCATAATGTTGATTATGACTTGTGCGCAAAATTTGAGGTCAATCGAACGTGATTTGATAGGTTTCGGCATCGGTTGTAGAATTTTGAAGTTTCAAGTTCTTTAAGTTTGAATCGGAGGGTGATTCGTGATTTTAGCATTGTTTGATGTGATTTGAGAGCTCAACTAAGTTCGTATGGTGTTATAGGATTGATTGGTAGGTTTGGTTGAGGTCCCGGGGGCTTCGGGTGAGTTTCGAGTACTTAACGGATCAAAAGTTGGATGTGTGTTGCTGCTGAAGTCTTCAGGCTTCTGTCATTTTCGCACCTGCGGTGGAGAGGCCGCAGGTGCGTGATCGCATGTGCAGAGAGGCAAGCATAGAAGCGTATTTGGGATGTGTGGTCAGGGGTCGCAGATGCGAAGGAAAATGCCGCATCTGCGATGCCCGCAGATGCGTTAAAAGACCCGCTGGTGCGGAGGAGATCGCAGAAGCGGACAATAGTCCGCAGGCGCGCACTCACAGGTGCGGACCTTTTTCCGCAGAAGCGGACCTAGCCTTCTTAAGTCGTTTTCGCACCTGCGAAGGAAATTCCGCAGGTGCGGCGTCGCAGGTGCGACACAAGGTCCGCAGATGCGGAATGACTGGGCAGAAAAGGGGCAGATTCGAGGGTTTGAAGTTCACTTCACAAATTTGATTGAGAGCTCGGTTGAAGGCGGAATTTGGAGAAATTTTCGGAGGAAGTTTTTGGATAATGATTCTTAACTTCCTTATGGTTATATTCCACTAATCTATTCTTGAATTCATAGTTTAAATTCGGATTTGGAGTGAAAAATTGAGAAAAGTTCTTAGGCCAAATTTTGGGGTTTCGACCGAGATTTTGGTGTCAGATTTTAGTAAATTTGATATGGTTAGACTCGTGAGTGAATGAGCTTTCGTATTTTATGACTTTTACCCAATTCCAAGAAGTGGGTCCCGTCGGCAATGTTTGAGTTAAATTTCGAAATTTTCGTTAAATGTTGATTTCGTTAATTAGATGAGTCTATTATTGTTGTATTTGTGATATGTAATTTTGTTTTGCTAGATTTGGGCCATTCAGAGCCGGATATTCATGGGAAAGGCATTGTGACCGATTAATTGAGCTTGACTCGAGGTAAGTGGCTTACCTAACTTTGTGTGAGGAAAATTTCCTTAAGATTTGAAACTATTGTGATATGTGAGCGCCGTGTCCGTGAGGTGACGAGTACGTACACGGGTTAGTTGTGATAAAATCCGATTTTCTTACCGTGTAGCAATATATTTTCCTGTTATTTTAAGTTATACCATTTTAATGAATACTAATCTATTTTTATTCTTAATTGAGTTATTCCAATATGTGTAGCTACCATGTTTAGTCTAATATAACATGTCTACGTGTCTTAATTATTTATGTGAATTATGTGCAGCATGCTTAGTGAATTTCCTGCTTCTTCTCTGACTGGTACTTAGTCTAAATTGTAAGAATTTCGTGATGTAGTTGTATTTCTACCATTCGCGCTGCATATTTACTTTGGAACTACGGAATGGTATTTCGGGAGATCCCCTTGTACTGCATAATTACTTTGGGACTACGGAACGGTATTCCGGGAGATCCCCCCTGTCTTGCATATTTACTTTGGGACTACAGAACGGTATTCCGGGAGATCCCTCTGCACATTTATTTTTGAACTACGGAACGGTATTCCGGGAGATCCCCCTGCACATTTATTTTGGGACTACGAAACGGTATTCCGGGAGATCCCCATGCATATTTATTTTGGGATTACGGAATGGTATTTCGGGAGATCCCCCTGCATATTTACGTTTGGGACTACGGGACAGTATCTCGGGAGATCCCCCTGCACATTTATTTTGGGACTACGGAATGGTATTCCGGGAGATCCTCCTGCACATTTACGTTTGGGACTACGGGACGGTATTTCGGGAGATCCCCCTGCACATTTACGTTTGGGACTACAAGATGGTATCTCGGGAGATCCCCTGTTGTATTTCTGTGTACTAAGCTGTTATGTTCTATGATTTCATTGTTGTTAAATTTCAGCCTTTATTTTATTGCGGTATTACACTCTATATTGTTTTATTATATACTTACCAGTAGGGCCTTGACCTGACCTCATCACTACTCGACCGAGGTTAGGCTTGGCACTTACTGGGTACTGATTGTGGTGTAATCAAACTACTCTCTGCACATATTTTTCGTATGTAGATCGAGGTGTACCTTATCAGCCGCACTGTCAGTGAGTCAGGACAACTTTGGAAACTTCAAGGAATATCTGCCGCGTCCGCAGACCTCGGAGTCTCCTTCTACTCTTTCTCATGCCCATTATCTTCTGTATTTTTCCTTGTTAGACTATGATGTATAGAGACACTTAATTTTCCTTCTGTAGTTTGTGATTCACGATGTTCCGGATTTTGGGATTTGTTGTGTATTTTTAAATAGTTGGTTAAATTTATATTTTTATTTTATTATTTCGCAAAATGTTATGCTTACCTAGTTGTAGAGACTAGGTGCCGTCACGACGTCACACGAAAGGGAAATTAGGTCGTGACAGAATTAATATGAATTTGGTAAATAAAACCTAACTAGACATAAATTAAGTAAACTAATAAATACCAAATCCTAGACAACTTAGGAATACTAATTAATCTTGGTTTAATTTCCAATGAAATATATTCTTCCACTCATTTTATGTGATAGTATTTAATTGGGCAAGGACTTTAAGTAATAAAGAAGACTTTTGAATTTGTTTCTTAAAATAGCTTATAGACATTTGTAAGGTTATAAAATCATGTCGCTAAGGGAAAAAATATTTTCTTAATTTGTGACATTGAAACTCCGAACTTCTTGATTTATATGAATTATCTCATCTACCGAAAAAGAAGAAGAAGAGAATTAACTGTCTCATATTCTAACAAAACTTAAACAGTTGGCACAATTTGATTTTCTCATATAATTTGTTGTTGTTGTTTTATTTGATTAATGGTCCATTTGTAAACCAAAAACCATACTGGTGGACCAATTCCTTAATTGTGCATTAATAAGCCTATTATGAAAAGCATGATGTGAGTGCTAACAACTAAATTTTAATTTTCTTCATGATAAAGATACTTTTGTCATTGTAAATGCAGGCAACATTGTTCACTAATTAACCAAACAACATAATACAGTTAATTTTCTATTCTACCTATCCTCGCCTCCTAGAGAAAAAATGAAGTACCAAAATCTACGGTTAAAACTATAAATCTTTCCAAATTTATTGGCATTAGTTAAGAAGCAAAGCTCTCAAAATACTTGTCTGGACATGCTTAATTATCAAGATCAACAACAAATTCTCATTCCAAAGAATACGCACAGAATAATTCAAATTCCTACTTTTTCTAGTTCAATTATATATATCCATGGTCCAATTAATATAGTTTCCTTCATATTTTCCGGAGTGAGTTTTCCTCCATATTTTCTGTTCACTAATCGCAGATAAATTTGAACTAAAGTACACTTATTTATGGTAGTTGATTTCTCTCTTTGTTGCTAATCTATAAATTGATTGACATCCACAGTATTCACTATGTGCTGTGTCTCAATTAAATCTAGGAGGTAGTATATAAAGTTCGTTATTATGGCTCTTAAAAATTGACTGCTTAGCTATAATACCATGTCTGCTACATTGATCATTAATCAAGCAGTCAACATCATTATATCCTAATCAATTTTCCCCAAAAACTAAAAATTGAAATCAATTGGAAAAATATAAATATGTGTACGGTCAAAACCGATTAAGTCGGTCATACGGACTGATCGAGATGGTAATACTACGATCAAAGGGCATCTGCGTAATGACAGGTCGAGGTCCGGAGTAAGGGCGTCAAGCTTCGAGCTCTAAGATCGATCAATGACAAGCTCGATATCATTATCGAGCTCATATCCAAATAAAACTACGAGGCAAAACGAAGATTATCGAAGATGCATAGACTGACCAACACTCACCCCGGATATCGGGACTCCAAGTCAGAATCGAGCTCGAACCGAGGCCGAGGGCTCGATCCAATACCGAGTTCAAACCAGTATCGAGCTCACAGACAAGAGCCGTTGCAACCACACGAGGGGAGAGAATCTTGGCGGGAATCGAGAAAAAGATAATTCATCATGAGTTCTCCACTATATATTTTTTATTATAGATAAAGTAGGATCCCTCTATTATAAAGAGGGGAATCCTTGTAAGCATAGGGGGACACATTGTAAAAAAAACAACTTTGGAGAAATTAACACTTTTTGGTTCATTTACTTTGCCTCGTTCATCAATATTTTCTTTTTCTCTGCATTATATTTCATTCCATTTGTCAAGAACATATATATTTCTAGTTCACTCTATAAATTGTACCAAGTTATATCACTTATCCTTAGAACCATACACAAATTTAACTCTATCCAATTTTTCGGGTAAATAGTTTGGCGCCCACCGTGGGGCTAAGGATAACAGTGTTTGTTTGATACAAATCTGCAACACACACCAGTTTATGCTCATCTTTTGATAGTGCCTCTGACTCGAACTAGTAATGGAAAACCCTCGATTAATGGCTTTACCCACCGACAACGAAGCCAGCCTTCAAGACGAAACCAATAACTTGATGCCCAGGGCCGGAAGGCCACTTATCGATGTCATTGAATCTCGAGTCGAAGTACTTGAAGCTCGAGCCGAAGTACCGCTATATGTCAACTCACATGTGGCCTTTGAGGCAAACCAACGTTCCGAGACAGAAAATAGCATTCATGGCGGTACTCGATCTGCAGCTCGAGAATCCCATAACGTGGAAGAAAACGGAGTCAACTTGCGTATGATTTTTAAAATGTTGCAAGCCCAGCAGGTAGCGATAGCTCAGTTGCAGAGCCAAACTCAGCTACCAAGTAGACCGGAGCCCAGTCCACCTCGAGAAATTGCCCACCGAACAGAGCCAGCCGTAGTGAGGTCAAACGAACTAGAATCGGGGACTACCCCCGAAATTACTAAAATACTTGAGGAGCTCACAAAGCGAACCGAGGCCAACGATAAGAAAGTAGAAACATATAATTCTAGGGTCGATCAAATCCCAGGAGCTCTGCCCATGATAAAAGGGTTAGATTCCAAGAAATTCGTACAAAAGCCTTTTCCTTCGAGTGCAGCCCCAAAACCAATCCCCAAAAAATTCCGTATTTCTGAAATCCCCAAATATAACGGTACGACCGATCCTAACGAACACGTGCCATAAAGTGCAACAATTTGGAAGATGATGAAATCGAGTCCGTATTGTTGAAAACATTCTGAGAGACCCTCTCGAAGGGAGCGATGATTTGGTATCACAACCTGCCACCAAATTCCATCGATTCATTTGCCATGTTAGCAGATTCGTTTATAAGGGCACACGCCAGTGCCATAAAGGTTGCAATAAGGAAATCAGACCTTTTCAAAGTAAAACAAAGGGATAATGAAATGCTGAGGGAGTTCGTGTCCCGATTTCAAATGGAATGTATGGAATTGCCACCGGTCACAGAAGACTTGGCCGTCCAAGCTTTCACCCAAGGGTTGAACGAGCAAAGTTTAATAGCGTCACGTCGGCTGAAGCAAAATTTGATCGAGTATCCGGCAATAACTTGGGCAGATATACACAATCGATACCAGTCAAAAATCAGGGTCAAAGACGACTAATTAGGAGCTCCTTCCGGATATGCATTAGAAACAGATCGGTATTAAAAACCAGAGGGACATTGACAGAGAACAAAGGTCGAACAGAGACTGATATCAACCATACGTGGCAGATCGAACGAATAATGGTTCGATATGCAATATTGCCCAGAACAATCGAAGGAGCGATCGAGGACAAAATTCTCAAGGGCTTATGAGCCAGAGTGGCTTTGACAAATATGCCGATCCTGTAGAGGCACCTCGACTATCAGAGTACAATTTCAGCGTCGATGCATCGGGCATTGTATCGGCGATTGGAAGAATCAAAGATACTAGGTGGCCCAGACCCATACAAACCGACCCTTCCCAAAGGAACCCGAATTTGATGTGCAAGTATCATGGTACGCATGGCCACGGGACCGAGGATTGCAGACAATTAAGAGAGGAGGTAGCCCGTCTATTCAATGAGGGCCACCTTCGAGAATTCCTCAGTAACCGAGCCAAAGATCCCTTTAGAGAAAGGGACGCCAATAGAAAAGATAAATAAGAAGAACCTCAGTATGTCATTCATATGATCATCGGCGGGGTCGACACTCCACAGGGACCCGTACTCAAACGCGGCAAGGTATCAGCCACACGGGGAAAACGAACTTGAAGTTATGTACCCGAGGGCACTTTATCATTCGAAATTGAAAAAGCGGAAGGCATTTCCCAGCCTCACAACGACGCTCTGGTAATTTCTATCCTATTAAATAAATTTCAAGTTAAGCGTGTTTTAGTAGATCCAGGTAGCTCTGCGAATATCATCCGATCTTGGGTGGTAGAGCAACTCGGTTTGCAAAATTAAGTTGTGCCCGCAGCTCGGGTCTTAAATGGCTTCAATATGGCCAGTGAAACGACTAAAGGGGAAATTATCCTACCCATGAATGTGGCCGGAACTATCCAAAATACCAAGTTCCACATAATCAAAGGCGACATGAGGTACAACGCCCTACTCGAAAGGCCTTGGATCCACAATATGAGGGCAGTGCCTTCGACTCTCCACCAAGTAATAAAATTCCCTACGTCAGACGACGTGAAAATAGTATACGGGGAGCAGCATGCTGCGAAGGAAATATTTGTGGTCGATGAGGTAACACCGATACCAACGTTATCGGCCTCGAAAAGGTCAAGCATAAAAGATAGACGAGAGGCCAAATAGCAATCACAGGCACCGATCTCGGCCAAATAGGTGAAACAGGAAATAGAAGATGACGAGGAAGATTTTCTGACCCCTCGAACTTTTATCGTCCCCGACGACTCTGACGCCACCAAATCGACGATCGAAGAACTGGAGCAATTATATTAATCGAAGATCTGCCCGAGAGGAAGGTATACCTAGTAACAGAATTGACCCCCGAACTCAGGAAAAAACTTATTCAATTCCTTATTGATAACATAGATTATTTTGCTTGGTCCCATTTAGACATGACAGGGATCCCACCATCGATAACAACGCACCATCTGTGCTTGGACCCTAGGTTCAAATCGGTGAAGCACAAAAGAAGACCTCAGTCCGAGGTAAAGCATGCATTTGTAAAGAATGAGGTAGCTAAACTTCTCAAAATAGGGTCAATTCGTGAAGTGAAATATCCCGAATGGTTAGCCAATGTAGTTGTAGTCCCTAAAAGGGGGAACAAACTTAGAATGTGTGTAGATTATAGATTTAAACAAAGCATGCTCCAAAGATTCTTTTCCACTGCCTAGCATCGATCGCATGATCGATGCCACAGCCAGCCACGAAATCCTTACTTTTCTCGACGCCTATTCCGGGTACAATCAAATTCGAATGAACCTGGAGGACCAAGAAAAAACTTCATTTATCACTAAGCATGGAACCTATTATTATAATGTAATGCTATTCGGGCTAAAACACGCAGGAGCTACTTACCAACGCCTAGTGAATAAAATGTTTGAAGAACAGATATGTAAGTCAATGGAAGTTTACATTGATGACATGCTTGTTAAATCCCTGTGCGCAGAGGATTATTTGACTCATTTGTAGGAAACGTTCAAAATTTTAAGGAAATACAACATGAAGCTCAACCCCGAGAAATGTGCTTTCGGGGTTGGGTCGGGAAAGTTCCTTGGCTTCATGGTATCGAATCGGGGGATCGAGATCAACCCCGACAAAATTAAGGCCATCGAAGACATCACCATCATGGACAGTGTGAAAGCAGTGCAAAGACTGACCGGACGGATAGCTGCCTTAGGCCGATTCATTTCAAGGTCAGAAGATCTAAGCCACAAGTTCTTCTCTCTACTCAAGAAGAAGAACGATTTCGCTTGAACCCTGGAATGCCAACAGGCACTAGAATAATTGAAGCGGCACCTATCAAGCCCACCACTACTTCACACTCCGAAGATAGATGAGAAGCTTTACTTATACTTGGTGGTGTAGGAAATCGCGGTAAGTGGCGTCCTAGCTCGAGAAAAGCAATGTACACAATTTCCTGTTTATTATGTAAGTCAGACCTTAGGAGAGGCAGAGACTAGATACCCACACTTAGAGAAATTGGCACTCGCACTAATAAGCGCCTCTAGAAAGTTAAGACCATACTTTCAAAGTCACCCCATATGCATTTTAACCACTTACCCACTTCGTAATATTTTGCACAAACCCGAACTATTGAGCCGATTGGCCAAATGGGCCATCGAACTCAGCGGGTACGATATCAAATATTAACCCCGTACGACCATCAAGTCCCAAATTTTAGCAGACTTCATGGACGATTTCACGCCGACCCTCGTACCCGAAGTTGAAAAAGAACTTTCGTTAAAATCAGGTACGTCATTGGGGGTTTGGACCCTCTACACAGATGGTGCTTCAAATGTGAAGGATTCCGGGCTCGGTATCGTATTGAAACCTCCCACAGGTGGCATTATTAGGCAATCCATCAAGACCACTAGATTGACTAACGATGAGGCCGAATATGAGGCCATGATTGCAGGTCTCGAGCTAGATAAAAGCTTGGGAGCAGAAGTCATTGAAGCCAAATATGACTCTTTACTAGTGGTGAACCAAGTAAGCAAAACTTTCGAGGTTCTAGAAGATAGGATGCAAAGGTATTTGGACAAATTACAGGTAACTCTGCCCCGTTTCAAAGAATAGACCCTACAACATGTGCCTCGAGGGCAGAACAGTGAGGCCGACACACTCGTAAATCTAGGATCATCGGTCGAGGAAGATAAGATTGACTCGGGGACTGTCGTTCAACTCTCAAGATCTATAATCGAGGAGGGACATGCCAAGATGAATTCCACGAGCTTAACCTGGGATTGGAGGAATAAGTATATTGAATACTCAAAGAACAGAAAACTCCCATCGAACCCTAAAAAATCGAGGGTTCTACGAAGCAAGGCTGCTCGATTCATGTTAGTTGGAGATGGAACATTATATAGAAGGACATTCGATGGGCCATTGGCAATATACTTGGGGCCAGGTGATACCGATTATATTTTACTAGAAGTTCCACGAGGGCACTTGTGGAAACCACTCCGGTGCCGAACCACTAATTCGCAAAATCATCAGAGCAGGATACTACTGGGATAACATGGAAAAGGACACTAAGTAGTTTGATCGAAAATGTGATAAATGTCAAAGGTTTGCACCAATGATCTATCAACCCGGAGAGCAGCTTCATTCAGTCATTTACCCATGGCCATTCATGAAATGGGGGATGGATATCATCGGCCCTCTACCATCGGCCCCAGGTAAAGCTAAATTCATTTTGTTTATGACTGATTATTTCTCTAAATGTTTTGAAGCACATGCATTAGAGAATGTGAGAGAGAAAGAGGTTATAGATTTCATCTTGGATCACATCGTGTGTCGATTTGGGATACCAGCAGAAATAACATGCGACAATGGTAAACAACTTATCGGTGGTAAAGTGACAAAATTCCTCAAAGACCATAAAATAAAAAGGATACTGTCAACACCATATCATCCTAGTGGGAACGGACAGGCCGAATCAAAGAACAAGACTATCATCCAAAACATGAAGAAAAGATTGAACGAAGCTAAAGGAAAGTGGAGAGGAATTTTTTCCGAAGTCCTTTGGGCATATAGGACAACATCTAAATCCAGTACGGGAGCGATTCCATTTTCCTTAGTGTATGGCTCCGAAGCTTTAATTCCAGTCAAACTCGGAGAACCCAGTGCAAGGTTCCGGCATACATCGGAAGAGTCGAACTATGAGGCTATGAATACCAGCCTCGAATTATTAGATGAAAAACGAGAAGCGGCACTGGTTCGAATGGCTGCACAAAAATAATGAATCGAAAGGTACTATAATAGAAGAACCAACCTCCGCCATTTCAAGGCTGGAGACTTGGTCCTAAGGAAGGTCACCATCAACACTCGAGATCCTAATGAAGGGAAGCTCGACCTAAATTGGGAAGGACCCTATCAAGTCCTCGATATAGTCGGGAAAGGGTCTTATAAACTTGGAACAATGGATGTAAAACCATTACCAAACAATTGGAACATATCGCTTCTCAAACGATATTATTGTTAAGGTATGATTTTCTCCTCCCTATCATCTATATACATATATTCGACACTAACTCATTGCAGGAATTCAACAAAAGACATCAAGACCTCTGGTTTTAAAGCACGCGTTGTACTATTTTTTCCCTTAATTCGGCTTTTATCCCAAATGGGTTTTCTGACAAGGTTTTTAACGAGGCAACAACTATGTGCTACCTGAGGGAAATTCAATAGTATCAGTGGCTCCTTCATAATCAACCTCGAATACTGGGAGGCTACCATCAAATAAATCAAGTTCGGCACAAGAAAGTTGTTTCATATCAAATTCATGTCGGACAGGGTCTCGATAGAGAAAAGTAAAAGGGCTAAATGGTCAAAACGAACCATGCCCATGTAGTTTTGCTCGAACCCTGGCACAAGATACACACACATGTATAATGACTTATAAAGGAAAACTTCTTCTTTTCAGATATCTCACACTTTGAAAAGATCTTCCTACTTTATGATTCAAACAGGCTTAAAGGCCAACCACCATCAAAAGAGTTTTGATATGAGCGATCAAAAAGGCCTACGGGCCAAAAATACTTTGAGTTTGAGTTCTAAGCAATCGCTCACTCAATTATTAAGCCTAAGGGATATCTTACTACGAGTTAGAGCAATCACTCACTCGATCATAAAAAGCCTATGTGCTACGATACTTTGAGTTCGAGTTCGAAGCAATCACTCACTCAATTATTAAGCCTAAGGGCTATCTTACTTCGAGTTCGAGCAATCACTCACTCGATCATAAAAATCCTACGGGCTACGATACTTTGAGTTCGAGTTCGAAGCAATCACTCACTCAATTATTAAGCCTAAGGGCTATCTTACTTAGAGTTCGAGCAATCACCCACTCGATCATAAAGAGCCTACGGGCTACGGTACTTTGAGTTCGAGTTCAAAGCAATCACTTACTCAATTATTAAGCCTAAGGGCTATTTTACTTCGAGTTCAAGCAATCCCTCACTCGATCATACAGAGCCTACAGGCTACGATACTTTGAGTTCGAGTTCAAAGCAATCACTCACTCAATTATTAAGCCTAAGGGCTATCTTACTTCGAGTTCGATCAATCACTCACTCGATCATAAAAAGCCTACAGACTACGATACTTTGAGTTCGAGTTCAAAGCAATCACTCACTCAATTATTAAGCCTAAGGGCTATCTTACTTCGAGTTCGATCAATCACTCACTCGATCATAAAAAGCCTACAGACTACGATACTTTGAGTTCGAGTTCAAAGAAATCACTCACTCAATTATTAAGCCTAAGGGCTATATTACTTCGAGTTTGAACAAATCACTCGACCATAAAAAGCCTACGGGCTACAAATACTTTGAGTTTGAGCAATCACTCACTCGACTATTAAGCCTAAGGGCTATGCTACTTCGAGTGCAAGCAAATTGCATGATGCCTAAGGGCTGAACATTTTCATAAAGCACAAGTAAACAAAATAGTCAAGAATGGGAACACAGACAAGCTGGGAAAAAGAAAAGGCTTTATATACACAATAATATTTACAAAACAACCGATAAGGGCCTTACAAAGGAACCTAATCATATACGGGAGCAGTATTTTCTACACCGGGCTCCTCCCCACTCTGAGACCCTCTTTTGCTCCCATCATCGTCATCGTCGTCGTCATCATCATCGGAGGCCAAGGCCCCAGCTTCAGCTTCAAGCTCTCTTGCCTTTGTTATCTCTTCAGAAAGATCGAAGCCTCGAGCATGGATCTCCTCGAGGGTTTCCCTCCGAGTTTGGCATTTGGCAAATTTGGCGATCCAATGTGCTCGAGTTCGAGCGGTATCGACAACCTCTCTTGCATGGAACTGAGCAGCTTCAGCATCAACCCAGTAAACAGCCACCATTGCGTCTGCATCGGCTTTTGTTTTTCAGCCTCGGCAAGTTTAGAGGCCAACTGAGCCTCGAGCTCCTCCTTTTCCCTCGCTTGAGCCAAGCTTTTCTCCTTCAGGCTCTGAAGTTGACTTTCGATCGATGACAATTGGGTCCGAGCAGTCTCTCTCTCTGCAGCAATGCGGTCCATATTTTCTTTCCATTTTAAGGACTCCGCCTTTATCTCATCAACCTCCTCACGGAGTTTCCCGATTAACTCGAGCTTCTGCTGCAGCTGTGAGACTGAAAGATTAGCCATCGTTCCAGTATCGAGCCCATAGGCTTTTAATAGTATCATTACCTGCTCAGACAGATTGGTTTGATCTTGGTGAGCTTTTGTCAACTCAGCTCGGAGATCCTTGATTTCCTCCTCTTTTTGTCCTAAGAAGAGTTTAAGGACATTCCTCTCCTCCATAACTCGTTGGAGATCGACCTCATATCGATGCAGCTCAGCTCGGGATCGAGAACATGCATCTCGATAAGCTACCACAGCCTACGTGGGGAGAAGAAACGAAGTGAAAAAAGAAAAATAGACATGAGAGATAATACCAACAAAATAAATTAAGGTTTACCTGATTCAAAGCTTGCTCCACTACATGAAAAAAATCTAATGCCTCACTGCTACCGGCAACATCCTCGACGCCAGTAGAAAGACCACAGAAGGGATCGTCCCCCTCATGAGGCCTGTCTAGTTCGAGGGCCCCTAAAGCTTGGGCTTCCCGAATCGCCCCTTCAGAAAAAGTAGGAAAGGTGGGCGAGTCTTCGATTGCTGCTGCCCCAGGCGAGTCACTTAGGGTGTTCCCTTCGGTTCAAATAGATTCGGGAACAACCCCTTCAGATATATTCCCAATCTGTTGGCTTCGATTGGAAACATCATCGATCTGCAACGACTCAGGAACTCTGCCCGAATTCTTCTCCGATATACCCTAGGTTTGAGCCGGAGCTGTATAAACCACCATCGATCCACCTGCCTGTGGAGCATCGGTGGTTTTCTTTGTTCGGTCCATCAACACAAACTCCTCATCTTCTTCTTCCTCATCTTCATCTCTTAGGCGCTGAACCGACTCTTAGGTCAAAGGGATGGTATTCTCCTTCGACTTACGAGTCGACATTACCTTCGGTTTTGGATTCTCGGAAGGAGAGGCCCTATTCCTCTTATTTCCCTTTGGCGGTTTGGAAGCTGGGATCGAGGTCTCTTCCTCACCGGGCAGGGGCCTCAAAACTGCATCTCTGCGCAGGCCTACACACGAGAAAATCGGTTAAGTATAAGGAGAACGTTTCGTTCGAACTCCCAAAACATGAAAGATAGGCTTACCATGATTTTTCGCCTCCCATCGGCCCTTTGCCAGATCACACCACAAACGTTTGGCATAAGAGGAGTTCGAAGCTAGAGCCAGTACCCAGCTCTTAAGGTCGGGAACGGCGCCAGGCATCCAAGGAACTGCTGCATCACAAAAGGGATATCGGCAAAGAAAACAAACAAAGAAACAAGGCAGTAGGGAATAAAAATGTAAAGTACACTCACGATTCATATTCCATTATTCGGGGAACGACATCTTTTCGGCAGGGATCAGGTCCGAAGTCTTCACTCAAAAAAACCTTCCCATTCAACCTCGATCCTTATCCTCGTCTATACTCGAGAATAATACCTTGGTAGCCCGACGTTGTACTTTTATCAATCCACCTCAAAAGAGGCGGGGACTATACAGTCTAATAAGATGATCGAGGGTGAAAGGCATCCCCTCGATCATGTTTGCAAAAAACGGATCAGAATAACGATCCGCCAAAAGGAAGGATGAATCTGGCCTAGAGTTATTTGGTATTGCCGACAAAAGTCGACAATAACAGGGTCGAGAGGTCCTAACGTAAATGGGTAGGTATACACACTTAAGAACCCTTCCACATGGGTGGTAATATCGTCATCGGAAGTCGGAATCACTACTTCCTTATTGCCCCAGTTACAATCTACCTTCAACTGTTCAAGTTGCTTTTTGGTTATCGAGCATAAATATTTTGATACCGTTTCGCATCGACCGGGAACCAGCGTGCTTTTGTCGAGCTTGAAATTAGAGGTAAGAAGGCATATTTTGGGAACACACTCCTCTGGCCGTGGCTCCGCCGGTATTTTATCGGCGACGGGCTGCGAAAAAGAGGCCTCTCCTTTTTGAGGAACGGTCTTTGATGTTTTCATCATTTTTCTTGAACTTAGAAGAAAGGAATAAAAGGGGGTATGATGTTTCAAAGGAAGATTTTTGTAGTGAAAAACACAGAAGGAAAATTTCACACAAAAAAATTCAGAAAATATGGGAAAATATTTAGAAAATTTTGATCAGAGAATGTAAAAGTGATTAATGGTATAAAAATGGGATATTTATAGGTTAAGCGGTGGCGGTTCAATCTCGGTAATGGCCGACCGTCGCCTGACAAGCATTAAATACCTCGGTAAACGGAACCAATGGGACCGCTATCACATAAGTCACGATCGAACTCGATACAGACGTCAGTGCACGCCTAACTTTACTGGTGGAAAATCATATCGTTTCTCGTCACATCCTTTTCGAGAAACGAGGGGACTATCTATGTACGGTCAAAACCGATTAAGTCAGTCGTACGGACTGATCGAGATGGTAATACTACGATTAAAGGGTATCTGCGTAACGACAGGTCGAGGTCCGGAATAAGGGCGTCAAGCTTCGAGCTCTAAGATCGATCAATGACAAGCTCGATATCATTATCGAGCTCATATCTAAATCAAACTACTAGGCAAAACGAAGATTATCGAAGATGCATAGACTGACCAACACTCACCCCGGATATCGGGACTCCAAGTCAGAATCGAGCTCGAACTGAGGCCGAGGGCTCGATCCAATACCGAATTCAAACCAGTATCGAGCTCACAGACAAGAGCCGTTGCAACCGCACGAGGGGAGAGAATCTTGGCGGGAATCGAGGAAAAGACAATTCATCATGGGTTCTCCACTATATATTTTTTATTATAGATAAAGTAGGATCCCTCTCTAAGATGGGAATCCTTGTAAGCATAGGGGGACACATTGTAACAAAGACAACTTTGGAGAAATTAATACTTTTTGGTTCATTTAATTTGACTTGTTCATCAACATTTTCTTTTTCTCTTTCTTATTTTTCATTTCATTTGTCAAGAACATATATATTTCTAGTTCACTTTATAATTTGTACCAAATTATATCATGTATCCTTAGAACCACACACAAATTTAACTCTATCCAATTTTTCGGATAAACAAAATCCTTCAAATGTAACCAGTGTGGGACTCTGGAAACACATGTTGAGATCACTAACTCAAATTCTCGTTCCAAAGAATAAGCAATCCGAGAACAGTTTGAGCTCTTGCTTTTGGTAGCTAAAAAGCAGGGGCATAGCTGCTTTCGGTGAAGGGGGTTCAATTAAATATCCAATTGCTAAAAAATTATATATTGTGCGAAAAGATTAAAAAGATCAATTTTTACACTATGAATACATATAATGTTGGTTCATTTTTTATTTATAAGTCGCTGAAAAATATTTCAAGTGAGTGCATTAAATTATGGTGCTGATTTTTCTATTATTCAAACTCTGAGAAGGGGGTTAGACATTTACATTCTCTACGTCTTGCCTCAACTACAGTCACACATCTCTACAATAACATTCATATATAACAGTTATTCACTATAAAAGTCAATTTTTTCTGAGAACTAATTTTTCAAGTTATATTTTACCTCTTTATAAAAACTTTTTACCTATAACAACAACATCCATATTTATAGCAGAACGCTCTTTGTAAAATTACCCCTTTATAACAGTCATATATAATCTTTAAGGTTACTAAATATAATTCTAAAAATATGCACAAAATATTTTCCATTGAACAAAGTTTCTATTTTGTATAAGACATGAGATTTTAAGATTTGCACATGATATCTTTTTCATTGGACAAATGCCAAAAAATATTTAAATAGAAGGTTTAACTGTTAAGCTTTTAGATTGTCTTCAAGTGAAAGCTATTGGATACCTTTTTGCTGAAAATTTGGATACAAATCTTCGTCAATTCAAGTATTATATCGCTAGTAAGATAATAAAATCTACAAAACAAGCTACAATTACAGAGTTCTTCCGTTAATCTTGAAAGAATTATTTTTCCTAAGTAGCTTTAAAATGTGTACCTTAGAGTTTAAATCTGTATACATTTAGTTATGAATTTATTAATAATGTATTAGCTTCTTCAATATTTAATAAGTGGACAAGGTGGGTTGCTCTGATGGCAAGCACCCTCCACTTCCAACCAAGAGGTTGTGAGTTCGAGTCACCCCAAAAACAAAGGTGGGTAGTTCTTGGAGGGAAGGATGCCGAGGGTCTATTGGAAACAGCCTCTCTACCCCAGGGTAGGGGTAAGGTCTGCGTACACACTACCCTCCCCAGACCCCACTAGTGGGATTATACTGGGTTGTTGTTGTTGTTGTTGTTGTTGTAATATTTAATAAGTGAAATATGCATATCTTTTGAGATTTTAAATTTGAATAATTTTCTTATCTTTTATATGTAATATTGGAAAAGGAAAAATAATTAATTTTTGAATAATTTTTATCTATAAAGGCCAAAAAATATTTAAACCTCAAATGCTGTTATATGTGTATAATGATTATTCACTATAAAAGCAAAAAAATATCAGAGCAAACGAGGTTATTATAGAGAGGGTTTACTGTAAATATAGGAGGTACTATAAAGCTCGCTATTAAGGCTCTCAAAATTTGGCTCTTTAGTCAAAAAAAAAAAAAGCCACAGAAAATAGGCTCATTGTCTCTAGAAGTTTGTTTCTTTACTTAAGAGTAACACAAAAGTCTGCATTATAAACAAGGGCATTGGCATTGATACGACATTGACTACTTTCGCATAGGGTTGGACAGAGTGGAAAAGGCCAAAAAGAGACAAATTAAAAGAAGAGAGGAATTGGAATAGTTGTGGACAAAGATTATAACAGGCATAGCCCATTTACCGCTCATCAAGCTGGATTTTAGAAAGCATTCAAACATTTATATAGGCATCTTTGCACAAATAGTCTGTCAGGTTGGCTGGTACTTTTTCTGGCCGGTGGATTATACACTAATTATACATGGTTATATGCGACTTATACACACGGATTATACATATATTATATATTCGCCGGTTATTTTGTAATTTAAACGGTTGGGTGAACGGTTGTTTAGGTTAATTCTTCTTTTATTGTATACTTGATTAAACAATCAGATTTTACATTTCATGTTTTGGTATATAAAGATGAAAAAAGTGTCTTAAGATACATGTAATTTAGTCATTCAAATGTGTTGGTAGTGACCGGTTAACATATTCTTGATCAGAAGATTATTCATTTACTGAATTTTCTTTTTTACATGAAATTTGTGATCAATATTTAACTACTTATTTATTTTCAAAAGATAAAAAGATCTAACCTAGTCATACACTTGGGCTTGGACCTGCAATTGGACTTGGTTACTAAGCTCGGGCTTTTAATAGTGCAGCCCCAATGCCGTAGACATGCCTAGGGTCATATGATTCTTAGGCCTGGTGCCTGCACTTTCTTATTGGGCTACTGTATGGCCAGCATCACAACTATTTCGTAAAAGTTTTACTTCCTTCCCTATTTGCACACTTCCATTTAACCTATATTCATATTTTTAAAATTATTTAACCTATACCCTAATTTTGATAACTTCAGACAAAATAGTATTCACCTCCTCTTCTTCCTCTTAGGATCCTTTCCTCCTCCTCTTCTTCTTCTTCTTCTTTTTCTTCTTCTTCTTCTTCTTCTTCTTCTTCTTCTTCTTCTCTCTTCTCTCTCAAACACATGAGACTCTGTATAAGCATTATTAATTGGATATGAAACACACAGTGATTTAGCACAAGAATATGAGTTTTGCGTTAAAATTACCATTAAAGGAACTTCAAAACTCAAATAAAAAATTGAGATGTTGAAGATTTAATCTTATAATCATCAGAGTATTCAAATCTGGAGTTGAATGAACGTATACCAGCATTGATTTTGAAGATTTGAACTAGAAGGACAAAGAAGGAAACTCCATTAAAATAATTTGAATCTCGAGTATAATTTTTTAAAGATTTTGCTACTGCAATTTCAGATTTGTTGATTTAAATTATTTGACTAAAATCTTTGGACATGCATTCCTTGTTCGAAACGTGATTGAAAAATGTTCGGGAGCGTAAAACTAAATAAGAGAATATTAAAGATCTGAGCCATATAATTTCTCAATTCTAAGACAAGGTACTTATTAGATTGAATGTACTTATTCGATCTAATAGAATGATTTTGCCGTATCCAGACTAATATCAATCCAAGTCATTTCATGAATAAAATGTGACCAATTAACCAACCAACCAAACTACTTATTACAAATAAGATCTTGTTGTTGCATCGAAAGAGATAAATGTTGACTGAAGGCACAGGCAGAACACCTGGTAAAGAGACCCAATCTTGAGTGAAATAAATACCGCGACTTCGATCTTGTTCAACAAAATCATCACGTAGTAAATCAACAAAGCCCAAAGTTATGTCTCTTTCACCTTCAAGTTTATCTACTACGGTACTAGAGTGAATATGATCTCCACCAGACATACATAACGCTTTTGCTAATACCCGAAAGTGGATACCGTGATTCTTCTATCTATCAATAACCACATATATTGCACAGTGGATGTGAAGAAGTAGACCATTATCTCGGCAATAATGAGCCAAGCTAGTATTTGCGGTGAATCCCCCTGTTAAGTAGTCATGCATTACGATCGGAACACTCAATTCTCTAGAAAATACAGCTCTTTTGATCATTTTTTTGCATGTACCTGCAGTAGCATTCAAGTAATGCCCTTTGATTTCACCTGTTTCAGCACAGAAGCATTTGGGATTCAATTGTTAAATCAATTGCCTTTAAAGATACGAGTCTGAAGTTTAGGACTGCAGGACCAAACTTCAGACATTACCAGGTTAAACTTTGTCTAAAGTTTGCAACTATTAGGCCAAACTTCAGAAAAAATGATTTAAAGTTCAAATATAACAAACTGAAGAACTTCAGACTAATTTGTCTGAAGTTTTGCCCGATTTCCCTTGAGCTAGGCTAAATTTGAGGCGAAAATATCTGAAGTTTTACTTTGATAAGACCACACTTTAGGCAAAAAATCCTGAAGTTCAAACTTGAGACATAATTTTTTGATACTTGAGACCCGTATGTCTTAAGTAATCCGAAAAGGGGGTAGACTTACAATATTTTGTGCAAAGTAGGTATAAGTTTATTGATAACTCCAAAACTGGGTATAGATGCAAATGCTCCTACTATTTCCTCTCTACTTCAGGGACTATGAGAGATTTTTACATGGTAACACACTTAATTAGGGCTATTCATCTAAATAACATTACTTTTATTTTATTATAAAAATAACAATTTTTTTTTTTACAATTATAGTAGGTTTGAAAAATAAATACTACCACAAATTAAGGGATACTTTCTCCCTCATCATTGAAAATCTAAAATTCAACCGTGCCTTGTGCCTTCAAACTCACTTTCTCTCTCTCTCACTCTCAAACTCACTTTCTCTCTGTTCTTTCTCTTCTCCGAAAACCCAGTCTCTATTTTCAAAGCTACAAAAATGTTGGTTATATAGAATAATCATCCCAGAGAACATAAGTTTTTGCCATGCCTTTTTTATTACTGTGAAAAAAGGGATCTTTGTGGAAACAGAAAGTAAGCATGGAGAGTTTAGAAAAGATCGCAACATGCTTTTTTGAATATCAAGTGTTTGGATGTGATTTCTCCTACGTAATTGTTTACTTATTTCAATTGATTATTATACCTTGGTACTTATTTTTCCTTTTTTAGGGACTCTTGTACATATCTAATGTATATTACTAATTATACCAGTATTATTATGAGTATAATGATATGTGTTACTAACGATACTAATAATATTATAAATATAAAAATATAATGTAAATTATACAAGTACTATTATGACCCATGAGTGAATTCTTCATTTTTTTTAATATAATAATTACAAAAGTAATTATACCAATAATATTATGAATATAATTGTCACGATTCAAAATCTAACCTTAAGGATCATGATTGCACCTAATCTCTAAAACTAGGTAAGCCGATCACTTACAACAATTATATTACTAAAACATGATTTTATGAAACCAAGTTTAATATAAATATGGAAATAAAGGTGATACAAGCTAACACAACAATCACAATCAATACCCAGGACTAGGTAGTACAGAGTCACGAACTCTAGCGGAACACATAGAATATCTCAAAAATAAAAATACAATACTGTTCAGATAGAGAATTGACAGTATAATTAAAAGGAAGGATTCCAAGAGACTGCGGCGATCGAGCAGCTTTACCTTGAATCCTCGCGATCAAAGAAGCTAACACTACCTGGGTCGACTGCCTCCAACACCTGGATCTGCACAAAAAATATGCAGAAGTGTAGTATGAGTATACCACGATCGGCACCCAATAAGTATCAAAACTGACCTCGGTGGAGTAGTGATAAGGTTCAAGTCAAGCCACTCACTAATCAAATAACCTGTGCAGAATATCAGTATAAAGCTAACAACAGAAAGCAAAATAAGCAAATGGCAACAAAGAGAAATCATGTGATAAAACAACATAAGAATCAAAGCACAGATAAAATACAAGTGAAAGCAATTAAGGAAAAATAATGACAGTACTAATTATCAAACCATTCCGACACAAGATTTATAACAAGAATCACCCGAGGTGCCACACCTCATAATCATAAATCACAAATCAGGAATCATATACGCATGGCACCTCGTACCACCGTATAAGTCACACTCGTACGACAAAGACCTCGTGCCACAGTGTAAGTCACACTCGCACGTCAAAGATTTCGTACCACAATATAAGTCACAATCACATGGCAAAGACCTCATGCCATAGTATAAGTCACACTCGCACGGCAAAGACTCCGTGCCACAATATAAGTCACACTCGTACGCGAAAGACCTCGTGCTTCAACAAATACCACAACCACACAGTAAAGACGTGCCACTACGTATATCATATCCGTGTCAATTACCAATAAAATGTTCAAGAATAATTTTATCAAGAATCAAATAAAGTGAAGCAAGATAATAATTTCTTTAAGTCCGTTATGTTACCGATGAACTCAACAGAATGTGAGATAATGATTCCATGTAGGTATATCCATCTTCCCAGCCAAAGCAACAACTAATAAATCCCCTTAGAATGAAACTTAATTGCTTCTGAGTGCTTCTGAGGGATTTTATGTAAAACCCATATTAAAACCCGAGTCGAAGGATAGATCTTTACTACCCATAACCCCACGAGTCCAAATATGTATTTGATTTTCAAATCCGAGTCCAATTCGACTCTCAAATCTCAAATTTTTATTTTTCAAAATATAGTAAAAAATCCCCAAAATTTCTCTTCAAATCTCATGATTTAGATGTTAAATCTCATAAGCAATCATGTTATGTAATAAAAAATGAATAAAAATTACTTACCTAATAGTTTGGTATGAAAATATCTCCACAAAATCGTCTCCCATCAAGTCTGGGGCTCAATAATGTGATAAATGAAGCTAAGTCCCGAAATTTCAGCTATATGTTCAGTTGCAGATGTTGCATTTATGACCTCGGGTTCGCAAATGCAGATATCACAAATGCGAACCTTGGCTTGAAAATGCGGAAGCTGACTATCCCAGGCAATGTTGCAAATGCGACTACCACCTCGCAAAAGCGAGGTCTGCCACTATCGCAAATACGATACATTGATCGCAATTGCGAACTCCCCATGCCCAGGTGTCCATCGCAAATGTGATTAGTGAGTCTGCAAATGTGAACTCTCTAGCCCCATCCCACTTTGCAAATGCGGTCCATTCTCACAAATGCGAGGTCCGAAATGCGAACAAAATCTTACATTTGCGAGACCTACAACATCAACCTAAAAACCAGCAAACTGTACCTTCCTTAAACGTTAAAATAATGTCCACGCAAACTCGATCATGCGATCAAAACACTAAAATAATGTCCGGAATCATGAATCGGATACTAAAATACATGAAAATTACAATAAAACTCAAGAATTTCTAGAAACACAACCATGCGTCCGATTCCCATCAAACCAACTTGGAATGATACCAAATTTTACTGACTAGTTCCAAATGACAAAACAGACATATTCCAAGTCCCGAAACCAAAATTTGAACCCGATAGCCATAAGTCAAACCATAGTCAAACTTAAAAATATTATAAACCTTCAAATTACCGACTTTCGCCAAAAAGTGCTAAGTCAACCTAGGAACCTTCGAATTCAATTCCAGACATAGGCCTAAGTTGACCTAGCAGAACCGTCAAAACTCCATTCGAGATCAAATATGCAAAAGTCAAACTTGGTCAACTCTTATTACTTAAAGTTTCTAAAATAAGAACCATTCTTCCAAATCAATCCCAAATTCCTCGAAAACCGAAACCGACCACACATGCAAGTCATAATACATCA
The DNA here is from genome assembly GCA_000715115.1 of Nicotiana otophora. NCBI lineage: Eukaryota > Viridiplantae > Streptophyta > Magnoliopsida > Solanales > Solanaceae > Nicotiana > Nicotiana otophora. The sequence goes on from AWOL01S0002911.1 coordinate 299,913, forward strand.
TATGAAGCTACTCGCAATCTCGAACCACCTAATGAAAAGCTAGAGTTCAAAATGACCGGCCGGGTCCTTATATTCTACCCCTTTTAAATAAATGTTAGTCCTCAAACGTGCCAAGAGTCATAGCAAGCCATCAAACTACTATATAAACTTACCATACATATACACACGGGTGATCCTTTGTTACCTCAATCCACATAAGCCCGTCAACACCACCTCGATTGAAGATTATTCCTTTTCACTCCTACCGATAAGCTGTAGAACCAAATTTCAACACCCAAACCTCATCCTAAGACCCGATTCTCACATATACACATTGTATAGACCCCAACCAGCTATAACATATCATAAATACCTGAACAAGATATAACGACTAACTCATTACTTATATGCCCATAGCAACAATGCTGACCACAATAGCTTCCAACACCAATCCGGTACCGGTAAATAACCTCACACTGACTAGAACCTTGTTTCAAACCTTCACAACACTGCTGATGACATAATAAATATGTGGAAATTCATAACCACTCACCCAACCAACAGGTTGTGGAGTTCCCTTTCCCGATAGAACCAACACCAAGCTCCAAGCTGATCACGTCATCCTCATCCAGACATACCTTATCCCAGTCCAATCGCACTAATCTCAGGTCCAATGACCTTATCTCATCTAGTACAAGCTATTTGACCGACAGTCACACCAAGCACCACCTAGTCACGTACATCTCAATCTGTGCCCAACCAACACAACTCGAATCCATGAGAGAATACAACTAAAGATGGAAAGAGCAACACATGAGAGAATTAACCAATAAGTCCAGCAGGTACAACTCCCTATCAGTACCATACTACGAATCCATCCCACTAGGGAGAAATAAAACATACAAACTAATCCCAAAGAATCTCGTCCTACCATAACTCCGCCACAGCACGCAACCTGGTCCAAACATATCGATCTACATGAAAACACAAGGATCCCATCTTTAACTCTGAATCACAAGTAGAATGGACATAACACCAACCGAAAACCTTTCACTAACCCAATCTTGCGGAATAAAATCATAACACATAACAGACTTTCTATAGCTGTAGAGCACCCAAATCATAAGTTGTGGCCAAACCATCCAGAAATCACATCAAAACCTACTATATTAAGTAATAGAACGTCCACCCTAGTCTCACAACCCTCAATAGTGACCAAACAAGAACAATAGACACACACTACTGCAGTAGAACCATTCGACAGATATAGACACATATATAGAGTACCAAAATTACAAACATATCCACAAATGAAGCGAGATAGGAGGACTCATACTAATAAATAGGACCTGGATCAAAAATATCTGATCTATCTCTATAACAAACGGGAACCATACCTGTAGTTCCATCATCTAGTGTAGTAGCCTCATTCCTACCATGGAAAGTATAACAACAAACCTAGCCTCTCCCTCTAGGATGCCCTCTACCCTCCTGTCGCCCACCTCTACTTGGCTGTGTAGGTGGAGTAGCAACTAGAAGGGAACCCATATCTCGACACCTGCCCATAGTCTGAGATAATCTCTCATCGTGTGCTTGATATCCCAACACTCAAAGCAACCTCTCCGCTGACGTGGCTGTAGGAGTTGTCTGGAACGAGTACTCTAGGAACCACAAATGACTAGAGCGCTATGTGGGACCTGAAGTGTAGACTAAACTGACTGACCAACAAAACCTCTACTATGACACGCCCTGCCTCCAAAATAGGGATCAGTAGACCCACAAGGTCTACGAGGATTCTTAACCTCCTTATCCTCCATCTCTAGACTGCGGATGCGCCCCATCCTCCTAGCAATCTCCACAACCTGATGAAATGGAGTATCAGTGTCACGACCCCAATCTCCCACCATAAGATGTCATGATGACACCTAGTCTCTAAGACTAGGTAAGCCTAACATATATGAAAAAATGGCAGAAATAACAATAGAACTTCAAATTTAAACCATCTAGCTACCTTAATAGAACTCAACAATACCACTGACAATAACTCCCAAAATCTGGTGAGACTGAGTCATAAGCTCTGCACGAATATACCGTAAAATCCCTAATACATCACTAACTAAATCAAGAGTAAGAAGTAGAAAAACAAGGATTGAGGCTGACTCCGAGGCTTGCGGAAGCCAAGTAGGTATACCTTGAAGTCTCCGAGATATATTGCCAAATCATTGATGCCTAGCCTGATATGAGGTACCCAGATCTACACAAAAAGATGTATATAAGTGTAGTATGAGTATACCATAATGGTATCTAGTAAGTATCAAGCCTAACCTCGGTAGAGTAGTAACAAGACCAGGTCAAGACACCTACTAGGATGAGAAAACAAAGGTGGACAAGTATAAGACAGTCTAAGAATGGAAACGAGGAAAATGAGGCAATAAATAAATACAAAAAGATAGACTACAACTGAATTTAAAGCAATAAATGCAACAAGGAAGAAACACATAATAAGAACATCAAGAAAACAATGCAGACAAATACAAGTGAGGTAAATGAGAGATAAAAACAAGAATCACAACCGAGGTACGGGCTCGTAATCTCATTTCCCAATCACAATCACAATCTTTTCTTATACCACCGCGTGAGCCTTACAGTTAGATAGTTTTGAAAACAAGTTTTCCGAAATAGCTACACGCACTTTAGCCCACCTTATGTCGCCGCATGGATTCAAATAATTCCCTTACTAGCAACACACACATAAGTCCCACCTTATGCCGCTGCATGCATATTAACCCCTATCCTTATACTACCGCATGCACATCAATATCATAACATAATCATAACTTGCACCACAAGTGCCCATATGAAACAACTTGCCAAAAGAATTAACAATATCTATGTAACCACAACAAATAGCCCATGACTCAACCACAATGTGTACAAAAGTCTCAACACTAGCAAACTGAAGGTGAATAGCTCAACAAGAATGGTATTTCAATAATTAACAACTTTGCCTCAATGTGATCACGACTTTTACAACTTCAACACCAATAACTCAACAAGAAGCTATTCCATGAAAACAACAACTTCAAGTAAACAATTCAACAATTAAAGAAGTAACAGATAATAAGGGAGACAATAACTTCAACTAAAGCATATAAGAGCAAATGACATGTAAAAGGAGGAACAAGTGTTAACAATGTAAAATAAGGCTTGTGAGGGTAGATTAATACATGTAAGGGTAGACTAACAATGACACATATAACATGCTATGACAATTCAAGTAAAGGCATGAAAAGAGAATAGCCTAAACCAGTCAAATGACACATATATCCCGTGTACCCACTCGTTACCTTGCGTACACGGCTTTCACATATTACAAATAGAACAATCGACCCAAATCCTAAGGGGTAGTTCCCTCACACAAAGTTAGGCAAGACACTTACCTCAAACAAGCTAACTCAATCTGCTAGTAAGCCTTTTTCATGAATATCCAACTCCTAACAGCTCGAATCTAGCCAAAATAACTTTATACTATAAATACAAACCATAGGAAACTATTCCGGATAAAAAAGCTACAATCTTTAAAGAAAATCAAAAAGCCAACTCAAAAAGTCAACCATGGGCCCTCGTCTCAAAACCGACCAAACTTACAAAATCTGAACACCCATTCAATAATAAGTCTAACCATACTAAAATTATTCAATTCTGACCTCAAATCGACCTTCAAATCCTCAAATTATAGCTTAGGAAGTTTTCACAAAATTTCCCAATTTTTCCAACTCAAAACACTAATTAATTGATAAAAAGAATGATGGATTCGTGTATAATAGTCAAATCAGAGTCAAAATCACTTAGCCCAATCAACTCCTTGAAAATCTCTTTCAAAATTTCCAAAACCGAGGTCTCTAACTCAAAAGATGAAAAATGGAACAAAACTCTCGATCTGCCCCTTTTCTGCCCAGTGATTCCGCATCTGTGGACCAACAACCGCTTTTGCGGCTCCGCACCTGCGGAAAATCCATCGTAGGTGCGCCTTTTCATTAAGCCCAGGCAAATCCACTTTGGCGGACACTTGCACGCATCTACGCTTCCGCTCATGCGAACATATGGGCACTTCTGCGCACCCTCTCCTGCGGACAATGTCCACTTCTGCTACCCCAGGCCATTCTAATCCTATCCATCAACGGCCAACTCCTCCGCACCTGCTGTCTCGTAGATGCAGAAATTCCCTCGCATATGCAGTCACATTCAATCCCCTAGAACCTCACTTCTGTGATCCCACCAACCACACATGCGGTTCCGCAGTTGCGGCCAAGCCCACCGCAAGTGCGATGACACCAGAACATCAATTGTTCTTCAGCAATCACCTAAGTCCAAAATGAACAGATTTTAATCTGAATCACACCTGGGGCCCCGGGGACCCCGTCCGAACATACCATCAAGTTACAAAACACATAACGAACCTACTCGAGGTATAAAATCACATCAAACAATATCAAATCTATAAATCGCACCCCATTTCAAGCTTATGGAATCCATGAACATTTAACTTCGAAAACTAACGCCGATTCACACTAAACCAACTCCGATTGACCTCAAATTTTGCACACAAGTTGTAAATGAAACAACAGACCTATTCCAACTTTCGGAATATGAATTCAACCTCGATCTCAATAAATTCAAATCTCAGTCAAACTTCTTAACCTTCCAAATCTTCAGCCTTCTAACTTTCGCCAATTCAAGCCAAAACGACCTATGGACCACCAAATCAATATACAGACATAAGATTAAGTCGAAAATCACCATATGAAGATATCAGAACCATCAAAACTCCATTCCAAAGTCATCTACATAAAAGTCAAATTCAAGTCAACTTTTTTAACTTAAGCTTCCAACTTTGGGACTAAGTGTCCCAATTCACTCCGAAACTTAGCCGAAATCAAACCAACCACCTCGGCATGTCACATAACTATAATATAACATAAAGGAGGCAATAAATAGGGAAACAAGGCTAAAATACTCAAAACGACCGTCTGGGTCGTTACAATCAGTTTCCAACTCCCGTGTTATCCCAAGTGTGAGACCATAACCTAGCCCCTCAATGAATCTGTGAACTCTCTCTCTAACAATTGAAACCAAAGAAGGTTCATAGCGGGATAAATCACTAAACCTTATGGCGTACTCAGACACTGTTATAGTCCCCTGTCGCGGCTGCTCAAAATCGGTGTGCCACACATCCCTGAGGGTCTTTGGCACGAACTCCCTAAAAACAAATTAGAGAACTGAGCCCAAGTGAGTGGAACTGCGCCAACTAACTTACTCTCCTCATAAGCCTGCCACCATTTATACACCAACACCGTAAGTTGGAATGTAGTAAGAATGACCCGGCTCAATTCCACAATGCCCATAGTGTGCAAAATACGGTGACACTATTCTAGAAAACCCTGTGTATGCTTGGAATTTGCACCACTGAAAGTAGGAGGAAAATAATTCTTGAACCTTTCCAACCTATTCTTCTCCTCCTTTGATGCTACTTGTTTGACCTCAGGCTGAACCGCAACCACTAGTTGTACGATATAATACCCAAAACCTGATCAGCATGAGCCCGTTACTCTTGAGTACGGTTGGCAGAAGTTTGAGCTCCTCCCCTAGCCTATGAAGTAGCTGGTGCAACCAGAATCATATCCTTTTTAGCCAATGTACCATACATTCTCAGAAAGTGTGCTAAAGTCCCTTGAAATCCAAGGTTAGCAACAAGCACCTTGAGTGCCTTCTCCCCAACCGGAGCTACTGATGGCTCCTCAGCTGATGCTCTGGCAAGTGCTCTAGCTGTAGAAAGTGCTCCTCCTCGGCCTCTGCCCCTACCCCAGCCCCTAGAAATACCAGCCCTCGAAGTAGCATCATTGGTAACTGCAGCTCGTGTCCTCACAATTTGTGAGAGGGTAGAAGGACAAAGGCTCAAACTCTGAAATTGTAACGACCCGGTCAGTTGTTTTGAGTATTATAGTTTTGTTCCCTCATTTATTGCTTATTTTATGCTTGTTTGTTGTTATGTGACTTGACAGGGTGGTTGGTTTGGTTTCGGGGATGTTTCATAATGAATTGGGATACTTAGTCCCAAGGTTGGAAACCTAAGTTGAAAGTGTTGGCCGGATGTTCGCTTATGTGTAAATGACTCTGGAAAAGAGTTTTTATGATTCTGATAGCTTTGTATGGTGATTTTAAACTTAAGAGTTTGTCCGAATATTGATTTGGAGGTCCATAGATGATTTTAGCTTGAATTGGCGAAAGTTGAAAAAGTTGAAGTTTGGAGAGTTTAGAAGTTTGACCAAAAGTTGACTTTATTGTTATCATCATCGGATTTAGATTCCAAAAGTTGAAATAAGTCCATTGTGTCTTTTATGACTTGTGTGCAAAATTGGAGGTCAATCGAAGTTGGTTTGATAGGTTTCAACATAGATTGTAGAAGTTGGAAATCCATTAGTTTTATTAGGCTTGAATTAGGGGTTACGGTTTATGTTTTTGATGTGATTTGAGCCGTCGACTAAGTTCGTATCATATTTTGGAACTTATTGGTGTATTCACATGGGGTCCTAGGGGCCCTAGTTTGAATCGGATTGAAATCAGGATCAAAATTGGACTTGGAGGATTGCTAAAGCAGCTGAAGTCTGGTGTCATCGCACCTGCGGTGGGAGTGGCCGCAGGTGAGGTCACAGAGGTGCAGGGTGAGCTGTCGCAGGTGCGAGTTTTGGGAAGGAGGGTTGGAAGCGTAGGTACGAGGAAGATTTCCGCACCTGCGAGGTTGCAAATGCAGGAAGTGGAGCGCAAATGCGGATGTGGCGAGGGGCAGGATCTTCCGCAGAAGCGGAGTCCTGAACGCAGGTGCAAATCCGCAGGAGCAGAGCCTGGTCCGCAGAAGCGAAGCCAGGGGATCTTATGGGAGACCGCGGGTGCGAGATGTCTGGACAGAAGATAAAATCGAGGGTTTTGAGGATTCTATCATTTTTAGACTTTGCAAGCTCGGCTAGAGGCGATCTTTGAGAGGAGTTTCACTAGATTTCAAGAGCTAAGAGACTTTTGTTCATTTTTATTCATTAATATTGAATACCTATTGATTTTTATACCTAGATTATGTCTTTTAAGGTGAAATTTGGGGGATTTTGGACTAGGGATTGGATAGTAAGATTTGGGGATTAGAGTGTCAATTTATGGTCAGAATTGGATGATTTTGGTATGGTTGGACTCGTTATTTAATGGCCGTTCGAATTTTGCAAATTTCGTCAAATTCTGAGACGGGGGCCCGTGGTTGACCTTTTGGATTAACTTTTTGACTTTGGTTAAAGAACTTAGCTTTATTGTATGGAATCGATTCCTATAGCTTGTAATGATTGTATTACGTTGTTTTTGGCAAGATTCGAGTCGTTCGGAGGCCGATTTGCAAGGCAAGGGCTTGTTGGGGTAGAGATTTGCGCGGTTTGGGGTAAGTAACACTTCTAAATTTGGTACTGAGGGTATGAATACATGAACTACATGTTATGTAGTTAGTGTTGAGGTGACGCACATGCTAGGTGACGGGTATGTGGGCGTGCACAATGGTAATTGTGACTCGGTTATTTTCATAGTACTGTGTAGTTATCAAATCTTATTTTTATTCATGTAATTCCTATGTGTTAGGGAAATTGAGCTGTGATCCATGTTAGAAATCATATTTAGGCTATATGCTTATACTGCTAGGACCCACCGAGGTCATTTCTGGTATTGAGTTATTTGCCTAAATTGTAATTATATACTCAGTCACATTCATCATTTGTATATCATATCTCAGTATCTGTTATCATTTATTGTTACATCATGTATCATTGTTTGAGCTGATTGGCATGAGATTTGTTTGCTCGAGAGACTGGAGGGATTGATGACTGAGTTGAGGCCGAGGGGCTGATTGTGAGTGATATTGATGGGATCAGGCTATACGCCACAACCAGATTTTACTGATTCATGATGGGTTCGGGCTGCATGCCGCAGCAGGTTTTATTAGCGTTTGAGCAGGATTCTCCCCTCCGGAGTCTGACATACGACCAGTGAGCACATGTACCATACATTGCTGAGTGATTGAGTGTGATGAGTGAGAGTTGACACAATCAAATTGAGTACTTTGAGAGCGTGAGTGCATGTGAGTATCATGGTGATGCATTGCATTTGACAAACATATTTGTTTATGTAAATATAGAGATGTCAGATTCCTCATGCTAGCTATACTTGGCACATTTTACCAATAATGAGCGTAATTGTTGAATTTGAAAGCATTTCTACATTTTCGTACTGTGTAAAAACTGATTATGAGATTTCTCTGAGTATTACTGTCATTTCCCTGTTATACCGTACTGTTATTATATGGATTTGGCATGTACCTTTCTAAGCTCGTCACTGCTTTCAGCCTAAGGTTAGTCCTGCTACTTATTGAGTACATTAGGTCGGTTGTACTTATAATACACTCTGTACTTCATGTGTAGATCCAGGTACATATGGACCCGTTGGTTGCTAGACTTGGAGCATCATCTACTTGGAGACTTTCGAGGTAGCTGCTCTAGCGTCCTTAGCCCTCGACTCTCCTTCTTTTCACTTTATTTATCATTGTTCTATCTTTTCAGACACTGTATTAGAAGTTTTGTCTATGTTGACATTTAGTAGCTCATGTACTCGGTGACACCCAGATTTTTGGGGATTTTATATTTGAGTCGCAGTTATTCCTTTCGGTTATTTATGTGATATTTACTGTTAAACTCAATATATCATTCTTTTAAATCAAAATGCATGTTATTTTGTGATTGTCGACTTGCCTAGTATTGTGATAAGAGCTATCACAACATGTTGAGGTTTGGATCATGACAAGTTGGTATTAGAGCCCAGGTTACATAGGTCTCACGAGTCATTAGCAGGTTTAGTACAGTCTTAAAGATCGGTACAAAGATGTTTGTACTTATCTTCGAGAGGCTACCGAACCTTTATGAAACTTCACTTTCTTCTATTCTTGTCGTGCGAATTTGTTGACTCCGGAAACTAAAATTCTATTATTCTATTCTCTCACAGATGGTGAAGACATGTGCTACTGTATCAGGCGGACAACCACCAATACCACCAGCTAGGGCCACGAGAGGCTGGGGCCACGGTAGAGGCCGAGGTGGAGCTCGCACAACAGCTAGAGCAGTACCCATAGAGCCACCAATTTCTCCTGCTCAGGAGAAAATACGAGATGTGGTTGATCCGGTGGGACCAGCTCAGGCACCAGCTATGCCTATTGTGATTCCAGGTCTTTGGGAGGCTTTGGCCAAGATATTGACTGTATGCACTAGCCTTGCTCAGGTAGTTTCAGTTCAGGCCGTACCAGCCACTTCGCAAGGCCGGGGGAGGTGCTCAGACTCCCGCCGCCCATACTCCAGAGCAGGTGATTCAGGGACTTCAGACTCCGGGGGTACTACCAGCCTAGTCGATTGCAGTCGCTCAAGCCAAAGTGGGTCCAACTATGAGTGACGAGGAGAAGAAGAGGCTAGAGCGGTTTTGGAGGCTCAGGCCTCCAGCATTTAGTGGGGCTCAATCAGAGGATGCCCAGGACATCTTAGACATGTGCCAGTGGATTTTCCACACGATGGGTGTTGAGAGACTAGTAGAGTCTCATTTACTACTTTTTAGCTGTCAGGGGTAGCCTTCAGATGGTGGGAGGCCTATGAGTTGAGCAGGCCAGCCAGCACTGCACCACTTACATAGCATGAGTTCTAAGTTCTCTTCTTGGAGAAGTTTGTTCCACAGACCCGTAAGGAGGAGTTGCTAGGAGGACATGTCCGTGACCCAGTATGAGATGGGTTTTCATAGTTGGCTCATCACGCAATCTGGTTAGTTCCCACATAGAGGGAGATGATTAGGAGGTTCATTGATGGACTCAACTATGGACTGCGTTTCGTCATGACTCGGGAGTTTGCATCGGGTGCTAGGTTCGACGATATGGTTGATATTGATAGGCGACTAGAGTAGGTATGTAGTCAGGAGCGTGAGGAGAGGGAGACTAAGAGGCCTCATGATTCAGGTGGTGTCAGCAGTGTTTCGTTTGGAGGATAGTCCACCACAACAGGGGTCATCCCTATAGGCCTGCTTAGATGGCTCATCTGGTTCATCTTAGTGAATCAACTAGCCATGGTTCATCTAGTGCTCGTCCGGGTCATTCATCTCTTAGTGCCCTCCCAACTTATAGTTCATCTCGAGCTCAATCAGTTCAGGGTTTATCTGTGCCAGGTTATTCTAGTAGTCATTCTGGTTCTCGGGGTCCGATTCAGTACCAACCGCCATTGTCGGAGTGGGGTTGCTTTGAGAGTGGAGAGTTTGGTCATGTGAAGAGGTATTGTCCTCGTCTTTTAGGAGACCCAGTTCAGCAGAGGAGTCGGGCTATGATTTCTGCACCAGTTACTTCACCATCCGCTCAGCCAACTCGGGTTGGGGCTGAGGCAGCTAGAGGTCGCCCTAGAGTGGGAGGCCGATCAGGTGGCGGTCAGGCTCGGTGCTATGCTTTCCCTGCCAGGCCAGAGGTTGTTGCTTCAGATGTAGTAATCACATATATTGTCTCAGTATGCCAAAGGGATGCTTCCATATTATTTGACACTGGTTCTACTTATTCATATGTATCATCATATTTTGCTCGTTATTTAGATATGCCCTGTGAGTCCTTAGTTTCCCCCATTCATGTATCTACGCCAGTGAGCGATTCTATTATTGTGGACTGTGTGTGTCAGTCATGTGTGGTGACCATTAGGGGAATGAAGTTGAGAGTCGATCTTTTATTGCTGAGTATGGTTGATTTTGACATGATTCTGGGCATGGATTGGTTGTTCCCATGTCATGTTATTCTGGATTATCATGCTAAGACCATGACATTGGCAATTTCAGGGTTACCTAGGATCAAGTGGAGAGGTTCTCTGGACTATGTTCCCAGTAGGGTGATTCAATATCAGAAGGTCCAACAGATGGTTGGTAAGGGGTGTTTGTCATATTTGGTTTTTGTAAGGGATGTTGGTGCTGATACTCCTACCATTGATTCTGTTTCGATAGTACGAGTCTTTTTGGATGTTTTTTCTATAGACCTTCCGGGCATGCCGCTCGACAAGGACATTAATTTTGGTATTGACTTGGTGCCGGGCACTCAACACATTTCTATTCCTCCATATCATATGGCACCAGTAGAGTTGAAGGAATTGAAAGAACAACTTCAAGATCTTCTTGATAAAGGGTTCATTAGGCCTAGTGTGTCGCCTTGGAGTGCACCAATTCTGTTTGTGAAGAATAAGGATGGTACTACGCGGATGTGCATTGACTATAGAAAGCTAAACAAAGTTACAATTAAGAACAAGTATCCTTTGCTGCGCATTGATGACTTATTTGACCAGTTTCAGGGAGCTAGAGTATTCTCTAAGATTGATTTGAGGTCTGGGAATCATCAGTTGAAGATTCGTGACTCGGATATGAAGGCGGAATTTAGGACCCACTATGGTCACTATGAGTTCCTTGTGATTTCTTTTGGGTTGACCAATGCCCCAACATCATTCATGCATCTGATGAACAATGTATCCCAGCCATATTGTAATGACCCGATCGGTCATTTTAAGTATTTTAGCTATGTTTCCCTATCTATTGCCCCTCTACATTGTATTGTTATTATGTGACTTGCCGGAGTGTTTGGTTTTGGTTCGGGTGAGTTTCAGAGTGAAATGGGACTCTTAGTCCCAAAGTTGGAAGTTTAAGTTGAAAGAGTTGATCATAGTTTGAATTTTATGTAAACGACTCCAGAATGGAGTTTTGACTGTTTCAATAGATCTGTATGGTAATTTTGGACTTAGGAGTGTATTTGAATATTGATTTGGAGGTATGTAGGTCGTTTCGGCTTGAATTGATAAAAGTAAGAAAATTGAAGATTTGGAAGGTTGAGAAGTTTGACGGGGAGTTGACTTTAGTGATATTGGGGTCGGATTGTGATTTCGGAAGTTGGAATAGGTCCACCATGTCATTTATGACTTGTGTACAAAATTTGAAGTTAATCGGAATTGTTTTGGTATGAATCGGTGTTAGTTTTGGAAGTTGGATGTTCATAGTTTTAATAGGCTTGAATTGGATTGCGAGTCATAGAATCGATGTTGTTTGATATGATTTTAGGCCTCGAGTAGGTCCGTTATGTACTTTGGAACTTGTTGGTATATTCGAACGGGGTCCCGGTGTCATCGCACCTGCGGTAGGAGTGGCCTCCGTTACAGACTCATTGGTGCGAGTGAAGCATCATAGAAACAGAAAAGGCTAGCCCAGGCCTGGGGTCGCAGACGCGGAGACCCTCCGCTGGTGCGGGTGTGCATATGCGCCCATGTTTCGCAGGAGCGGAAGAGCAGGTGCCCGTTATCCTCTGCAGATGAGGATTTTCTTGGCCTCAGTGGGAACTGCACCTTCGATTTAGTTTTCCCTAGGTACGGGGTCGCAGGTGCGACAGTGTGCCCGAAGAAGAAAAAACTGTTGTGCAGGAAAAGGATGTGTTCGAGGGTTTATTTCCATTCTTCATCCTTTGACCTAGAGAGCTCGGTTTATAGCGAGCTTTCGAGGGATTTTCAGGGAAATCATGAGGATAAGTGATTCTAACTCATATTTGGCTATTATACATGAATTCATCTTTATTTTTGTCATTTAATTAGTGATTTAAGTTGGAAAATTTAGGGAAAAATTGTAAAACGTTTTAAACCAAATTTTTGGGGGATTTGAAAGGCGATTTGAAGTCGGATTTGGTTAAAGTTTTTATGGTTGGACTCGTTATCGTATGGATGTTCAGATTTTGTAAGTTTGGTCGGGTTCCGGGACGCGAGCCCGGGGTTGACTTTTTGTTTTTCTTTAAAGATTTCAACTTTATTGTTCGGAATAGCTTCCTATAATTTATATTTATGGTATGAAGTTGTTTTGGCTAGATTCAAGCCGTTCAGAGTTGTATAATCATGGGAAAGGCTTACTAGTGGATTGAGTTACCGTGTTTTGAGGAAAGTGTCTTGCCTAACTTTGTGTGGGATTACCCCTTAGGATTGGTGTTGTTTTGTGTTAATTGTGATATGTGAAAGCCGTGTACACAAGGTGACGAGGGTGTACACGAGCTAAATGTGGTAATTGACCAGTGTTAGATATGAAGATTCTTTCCATGCCTTCAATTTAGTTGCCATAACATGTTACATTCATCATCATTAGTCTATCTTCACATGCTTTACTTGACATCGTTAATACTTGTTTTATCTCTTACTTGCTGATTGTCTTTACATGTTTAGTTGCAGTTATTATCTCTCAACGCCTTATTCATTATTTAACCGTTGAGTTCCTTTACTCGAAGTTGTTATTTCTTGGAATATCTTATTGTTGAATTTGGTGTTGAAGTTATAAAGGTCGTGATTCACATTGAGGCAAAGTTGTAAATTTGTTGAAATACCATTCTTGTAGAGTTATTCACTTTTGGTTGCTATTATTGAGACTCTTGTACATATTTTGGTTGAGGTATAGGCTAATTGTTATGGAAACACTATTATTGTTGAATTTGGTGTTGAAGTTATAAAGGTCGTGATTCACATTGAGGCAAAGTTGTAAATTTGTTGAAATACCATTCTTGTAGAGTTATTCACTTTTGGTTGCTATTATTGAGACTCTTGTACATATTTTGGTTGAGGTATAGGCTAATTGTTATGGAAACACTATTATTGTTGAATTTGGTGTTGAAGTTATAAAGGTCGTGATTCACATTGAGGCAAAGTTGTAAATTTGTTGAAATACCATTCTTGTAGAGTTATTCACTTTTGGTTGCTATTATTGAGACTCTTGTACATATTTTGGTTGAGGTATAGGCTAATTGTTATGGAAACACTATTATTGTTGAATTTGGTGTTGAAGTTATAAAGGTCGTGATTCACATTGAGGCAAAGTTGTAAATTTGTTGAAATACCATTCTTGTAGAGTTATTCACTTTTGGTTGCTATTATTGAGACTCTTGTACATATTTTGGTTGAGGTATAGGCTAATTGTTATGGAAACACTATTATTGTTGAATTTGGTGTTGAAGTTATAAAGGTCGTGATTCACATTGAGGCAAAGTTGTAAATTTGTTGAAATACCATTCTTGTAGAGTTATTCACTTTTGGTTGCTATTATTGAGACTCTTGTACATATTTTGGTTGAGGTATAGGCTAATTGTTATGGAAACACTATTATTGTTGAATTTGGTGTTGAAGTTATAAAGGTCGTGATTCACATTGAGGCAAAGTTGTAAATTTGTTGAAATACCATTCTTGTAGAGTTATTCACTTTTGGTTGCTATTATTGAGACTCTTGTACATATTTTGGTTGAGGTATAGGCTAATTGTTATGGAAACACTATTATTGTTGACTTATTTGGCAAGTTCTGGTATTGGGCACTTGAGGTACGATTTGTGATATGTTGTGATATTGATACGCATGCGGTGGTATAAAGATTGGGGTTGAAATGCATGCAGTGAGATAAGGCGGTCTTGATACACGTGACAAGGTGGGCTAAAATGCGGGTAGCTATTTCGGAAAAATTATTTTCAAACTAAATGCAAGGCTCCCGCGGTGATATGAGAAAAGATTGTGATTTGATTTATGAAATGAGACTATGAAACGGTACCTCAGTAGTGATTCTTGTTGATACCTTTAATTTACATCACTTGTGTTTTGTTTGCATTGCTTCCTTGGCATTCTTATAATGTGTTTTCTTCCGTGATGTCTTAATTGCCTTAGTTCAGTGTAGCTATTCTTGTTATATTTATTCACTGTATCATTTCTAATATTTTTTTTATCATAATGTCATATATCTGCTCAGTTTTCTTATTTGTTCCAGTAGGTGTCTTGACCTGGCCTCGTCACTACTTTACCGAGGTTAGGTTTGATACTTAATGGGTACCGTTGTGGTGTAGTCATGCTACGCTTCTGCACATCTTTTTATGTAGATACAAGTACCTTATACAATCCTAGGCACCAGTGAGTTGAGCTCGGATTGGAGACTTCAATGTATACTTACCGGCGTTCGCAGGCCTCTATCTAGTTCTATTTCATTTTCCTTTTTTTTATAGATACTGTTGTATAGGGATGTTCAGTATACTCTTGTAGAGCTTGTGACTAGGTATCACTGGATTTTGGCAGTTTTGTTCTGTTGAGTTGCGGAGTCCTTTTTATGTTAGTTGTTGGTTAATTTGAAAGTTTTATCGTTATCTCAGTTAAATCCTACATGTATGTTAGGCTTACCTAGTCTTAGAGACTTGGTGTCATCACGACATCCTACAGAGGAAAATTGGGGTCATGACACATATCTTGATTTGTTTGTCATAGTATCTATTGATGATATCCTGGTATACTCACATAGCTAGGAGGAGCATGCACAACATCCGAGGATTGTACTATAGATGTTGAGGGAGGAAAAATTTTATGCCAAGTTCTCTCAGTGTGATTTTTGGCTTAGTTCAGTGGCATTCTTGGGGCATGTGGTGTCTATTGAGGGGATCAAGTTGGATCCAAAGAAGATTGAGGCAGTTCAGAGTTGGCCTAGACCTTCTTCAGCTACTGAGATTTGAAGTTTTCTCAGCTTGGCCGGATATTATCGCCGCTTCGTAGAGGGTTTCTCGTCCATTGCTGCAACTTTAACCAGGTTGACCTAGAAGGGTGCTCCATTCAGGTGGTCTGATGAGTGTGGGGAGAGCTTCCAGATGCTCAAGATTGCCTTGACCACAACTCCAATTCTAGTTTTGCCTTCAGCAACGAGTTCTTAGATAGTGTATTATGAAGCTTCTCGGATCGGTATTGGGTGCGTCTTGATGCAGGAGGGTAGAGTGATTGCTTATGCTTCACGGAAGTTGAAGCCTCATGAGAAGAACTACCCCGTTCATAATTTGGAGTTGGAAGCCATCATTCATGCATTGAAGATTTGGAGGCATTATCTTTATGGCGTGTCTTGTGAGGTATTTACAGATCATCGGAGTCTTCAACACTTTTTCAAGCAAAAGGATATAAATTTGAGGCATCGAAGATGGTTGGAGCAGTTAAAAGACTATGATATTACCATTTTGTATCATCCTGAGAAGGCCAATGTGGTGGCCGATGCCTTAAGTAGAAAGGCAGTGAGTATGGGTAGCCTTGCATATATTCCTGTTGGTGAGAGACCTCTTATGTCAGATGTTCAGACCTTGGCCAATCAGTTCGTGTGGTTAGATGTTTCGGAACCTAGTCGGGTTCTAGCTTGTGTGGTTTCTCGGTCTTCTTTATATGATCGATTCAGAGAGAGTCGGTATGTCGACCCCCATTTGCTTGTCCTTAAGGACATAGTTCAGCATGGTGATGTCAAGGAGGTTTCTATTGGAGATGATGGGGTGTTGCGAATGCAGGGTCGGATTTATGTGCCCAATGTGAATGAGCTACGTTAGTTGATTCTTGAGGAAGCCCACAGCTCGCGGTATTCTATTCATCCGGGTGCCGCGGAGATGTATCAGGACTTGAGGCAGCACTATTAGTGGGGGAGAATGAAGAAAGATATAGTGGGGTATGTAGCTCGGTGCTTGAATTGTCAGTAGGTGAAGTACGCGCATCAAAGGTCGGGTGGTTTTGTCACGACCCAAAACCTTAACCTGTCGTAATGGCGCCTATCGATGGTACTAGGCAAGCCGATTTTTCAAAATACTTCAAATATTTCACAAAATAAACGAAAAGCTTGATATGACAGAGTTTTTATAAAGACAGGAGTTAAACTCAAAATACAACGCGAAAATATAGCCTCAAACATCGGGGTGTCACCAAGTCATGAGCATCTAAACAACCAGTCTAAGAAACAGTGTCCACAAGAATCTGTGTCTAAATGCCAATACAGAAAAGAAAGATAATAAGAAAGGAGAGACAAGGACTGCAAACACCGGCAGCTACCTTGCGAATCTCCGATACTCAACCACACACGAGATCAACGTCCTCCATAACCGGATACACCTGGATCTACACATGAAGTGCAGGGTGTAACATGAGTACAACCAACTCAGTAAGTAACAAAAATAAATAAGGAACTGAGAAGTAGTGACGAGCTATACAATTACTGTTCACTTTAGTAGTTTCAGCAATGAAAGTAGACATGATTCAATTCCGGCAATATAAATTAAGTCAGTTGTACATTTACTCAGTTCAGACAAACCAAATACAATATTTTTCCAGAAGTTCAAAACAATGACATAATTCAACTAAGTGCAGCAACGAAGGAAACAAATGCAACCTTTTAGGGTTACAATCACTCAAGCTCTCAATAGCTCAATTACTCGGCTCTCATCCCTCAATAATTACACTCAATAGGTACCTGCGCTTACTGGAGGTGTACAGACTCCGGAGGGGCTCCTTTATCCCAAGTGCCATATCGCTGCGGCGTGCAGCCCGATCCAATCATATAAGTAGCCCTAAGGCTCATTGCGGCGTGCAACCCGATCCATATACATTCAGCCCTCAGGCTCATTGAGGCATGCAACCCGATCCATATACACTCACATAGCTCACAGCTCGGCACTCAGGCCCTATCTCAGTCACTAACCTCTCCAGCCTCTCGGGCTCTCAGAAATCATACAAATCAGTCCAAAAGAGATAATAACGAGTATCAACAAGAAAACAAGAGGGAACAGAGATATGACATGCAAGTAAAACTGTGACTAAGTACAAGACAACAAATAGCAGCTAATTCAATAAGTACCTGATCGCTGCGGGTCCCAACAGTGATATCATATGGCCTAAGCATGGTTTCTAACGTGAATGGCAGTCAAATTTCTAGAAGATAGAGGGAACATGTAATTAACAATAAGCTATTCGACTTTACAGTCTCACGGGACGGACCAAGTCACAATCCCTCACGGTGCACGTCTACACGCCCGTTACCTAGCTTGTGCGTCACCTCCAAAATAATCACATCATACTAAAATCCGGGGTTTCATACCCCAAGGACCAGATTTAAGACTGCTACTTACCTCAAAACGCGCAAAATCCTACTCCGAAATGCCTTTGCCTCTCGAATCAGTCTCCAAATGCCCCAAATCTAGCAACAAGCAGTACGATATAATTAATATAGGCCAGAGGAATCAGTTCCAAAAGAAAAATACGAAACTATAAGCCGAAATCCGAAATAGGCTTAAACCCCCCGGGCCCACGTCTTGAAATCCGATGAAAGTCACAAACCCGAAAGCCCATTCACTCACGAGTTCACTCGTACCAAAATTATCCAAATCCGATATCAAAATCTCAATCAAAACCCAAAATCTTAGTTGAAGAACTTCTTCCCATTTTTCCCAAATTTTCACCCAAATGCAAAATTAAAAGATGAAATTAGTGATAGATTAGTGGGATATAACCAAGATCATGTGAAGAGTCGTTACCCAATTGATGTCTCTGAAAATCCCTCAAAAGCTCGCCCATATCCGAGCTCTCAAACTCAAGTTTTTATAAAAATGGCCAAACCCTCGTTTTTGAAATCTTATATTCTGCCCAGGCATATCCTTTTTTGCGAACGCGATACCCTTGTCGCGAAGACCACTCAGCTCAACCCTACGTGAATGCATGACCAACATCGCGAACGCGTAGGCAAAAAGTCCTGGGGTCCCAGGCGCTCAACTTTTTCTATGCGAACGCGATGCCCTTCTCGCGTTCGCGATGCACTGCCTAACAACCCCTTAGCGAACGCGACCCCTAGTTCGCGAACACGAAGAACAATCTTCCTCTTGCCTCCAGCTCCTCTTCCCGAACGCGGAACACCCCCCGCGAACGCGAAGAAGAAAACCAGCAACTGGGAAAACTAGAAAATCTGCTATCTTTCACAAGTCCAAAATGATCCGTTAAGCATCCGAAACTCACCCGAGGCCCCCGGGACCTCAGCCAAATATACCAACCTATCCTAAAACACCATATGAATTTAGTCGAGCCCTCAAATCACATCAAATAACAACAAAAACATGAATCACCCTCAAATCCAAACTTAATGAACTTGAAACTTCAAATTTCTACAACTGATGCCGAAACCTATCAAACCACGTCTGATTGACCTCAAATTTGCACACAAGTCAAATTCAGCATTACGGACCTACATCAACTTTCGGAATCGGAATTCGACCCTAATATTAAAAAGTCCACTTCCGGTCAAAATCTTCAAAAATTTGACTTTCGCCACTTCAAGTCTAATTCTACTACGGACCTCTGAATCACATTCTGAACGCGCTCCGAAGTCCAAAATCACCCAACGGAGCTAAGAAAACTGACGAAACTCCATTCCGGAGTCGTCTTCATAAAGTTCTAATTACGGTCAAAATCCGAAGATTTAAGCTTCTATTTTATTGACCAAGTATCCCAAATCACTCCAAAATCACAACGAAACCTCCCGGCAAGTCTCATAAGCAGAAAAAGATACGTGGGAAGCTGTAAATAGTGGATCGGGGCTAATACACTCAAAACAAACGGCCGGGTCATTACATGTTTGCTTCAAAGGCTTAAGATTCTTGAGTGGAAATGGGACCGCATCATCATGGACTTCGTAGTTGGACTCCCCCATACTTTGAAGAAGATTGATTCAATTTGGGTGATTGTGGACCGATTGACTTAGTCCGCACATTTCATTCCAGTTGGGACTGCCTATTTTCGGAGCGGTTGGCTAAGATCTATATCCTCGAGATTGTTCGCCTTCATGGTGTACTTGTGTCCATTATTTCAGATCGGGGCACGTGGTTCACATTGCAGTTTTGGAGAATAGCAAAGCGAGAGTTAGGCACAGGGGTTGAGTTGAGTACATCATTCCACCCTCAGATAGATGGACAGTCCGAGCACACCATTCAGCTATTAGAGGACATGCTACGCGTTTGTGTCATAGATTTCTGGGGTTCTTGGAATCAGTTTCTACTGCTTGCGGAGTTTACCTACAACAATAACTACAATCGAGTATTCAGATGGCTCTGTATGAGGCCTTGTATTGGAGGCTTGATTCAGGATCCGCTTCGCACAACATGGTCTAGACAAAAGATTTATGCTGATTGGAAGGTTCGTGATGATTCTTACATGGTGGGAGAGAAGGTATTACTCAGAGTTTCACCCGTGAAGGGTGTTATGAGGTTCGGGAAGAAGGGCAAGTTAATCCCTCGGTATATTGGCCCTTTTGAGGTGCTTGAGAGAATTGGAGGGGTGGCTTAAAAGCTTGCATTGCCACCTAGTCTATCGAGTGTTCACCCAGTATTTCATGTTTCTGTGCTTCGAAAGTATTTTGGTGATCCGACTCATGTTTTGGACTTTAACACGATTCAGTTAGATGGGGATTTGACTTATGATGAGGAGCCGGTGGCTATTTAGGATCGTCAGGTTCGAAAGTTGAGGTCGAAGAATATAGCTTCAGTGAAAATATAATGGAGTGGTCAACCAGTCGAGGAGGCTACTTGGGAGACCGAGCGGGAGATTTGGAGCATATAGCCACACCTATTTGAGACCCTAGGTATGATTCTAAACCCTTCGAGGACGAACGTTTGTTCAAGTAGGGGAAAATTTAATGACCTGGCCAGTCTTTTGCGTATTATAGCCCCGTTCCCCCATTTCTTGCTTACTCTATTCTTGTTTGTTGATATGTGACTTGCCGGGGTGGTTGATTTGGTTCCGGGAATGTTTCAGAATGAGGTTGGAAGCCTAAGTTGAAAGTGTTGACCGGATGTTGGCTTGTATGTAAATGACCCCAGAATGAAGTTTTGATGGTTCCGATAGCTTCGTATGGTGATTTTGGACTTAGGAGTGTGTCCGGATATTGATTTGGAGGTCCATAGGAGATTTTGGCTTGACGTGGCGAGGAGGATTTTTGCACCTCCGAGGTCGCAGATGCGGATGTGGCGAGGGGTAATTACACAAATTTCCATAGAACTCTCTTTTGGTAATTTTTCTTTATTTTGTTTCAGTTCCTTTGTGGGTAATTTGTCTCTTCTACTTTTCTGTACTCCATGAACCAGTAAGTCCAAAACTTCTATAAGACCAATGTCATTCTTATCCAGCCTTTAAAGCTTGACCAAAATTTCACTTGATCATCACCTTTGTTCCTCTGAAGATCTTTCATTTATTCAGTGATATGTAGTCTTATTTTTGGGATTTTTCCCTCTTTCCCTTCGAATTTTTAGTCAATCCTTTATTAATTTTTTATTTGATTTATCATGGGTTCCTTACTTTTGATTGTTTCTATTTGATTTTTCTATGAATCTTATTTTTCCTCTCTAAAGACGAAAAATAAGGATTTTCTTTTAGTGATTCTAGAAGATGTTTCCTACTTTTGGCCTTGGATTCTAGATTCATTTCAAAAATTTTACATTTTGCTTCTGTTTTTATGGGGATTATTGAATTTCCCTTAGTGTTTTTTTTATATTTTAATTTGTACAATCTTCATCCTGCCTCTGAAAAATTTCCTTTGCATTTTGCTTTATAGTATTGCGTGTATAACTTTTATCATAGGATTTGTATATGGTCTTTATTCTTTCATCAAGTTTTCTTAGTGGATTTTGTACGTGCATGTGGTTGGTTCTTCAAACTCTTCTATGGAAGTGCTCTAGATTTACCATCAGAAAGAAGAAAATAGTAATGAAAGGGAAGAACTTTGATGTAGCACAGATGTTTGACGATATGCCTAAAGTACTGGCTTTTGTTTTTTTGATCTCGTTCCTTTTTAGGTCTTCTACAATGTAATGTAAAGAACGATAATCCGGCAACTCGAAAAGTATATTACTTCTTAACTCAGTACTGTGTGTTTCTGAGCTCAAAAATAAATATAAGATGCAGTAACAAGAAGTCATGTTTTTTGTTGAACAAATGCAGAAAAACAAGATCCTTTTTTGCAGGCATGTATAATCAAAAGAATTCCAGGTGATTCCAAATATCAAAGTATAAGATGAACTCCTTATAAAATAAAAAAGAATCAAAGAACATCCTGTGTATTATTTTCTTTTTGCACAGTCTTACAGATAGTAAAAGAAGTACTGTAATGTATTTTTAACTTTTTGATTGTTGTAGTGTTTCTCTAATATTTGAAAGGCTGGATAGGTTACTCACCCTGGTTAGTTTGTGCCGCTTCTTGTCATGACCCGCCACATTATCATGCCAAGCTTACATATGAAATAGACTAACATATATGGGAAGGTTCTAGAGAAATATGGAGATTTCTCAGGAAAGACTTTAGAACCCTATGAAATTTCTAGAAAAGTTCTTAGAAGATTCTAGCTATCTAGAATATTCTAGAGAAGAGACTTACTTGTAAATAATAAGGGCCTTGTGTAATAATTATTATTTACTCACGAGCCCCTATGAAACTAGTATATAAAGGGGTTTTATTCATTTGTAAATTATCAAGCAAAACAATTAAGTTTTCTATAATACAAAAGCTTCCTTTGGAAACTCTCTTGTGTTCTAATATTCCCTTAGTGATCTTTAGTATAGTAAGACTGACTTGGCATAGCAAGAACATGAGCAAGTTGTCAAGCGCCGCACGTGCGGTTAGTTGAAGACTAAGGACGTGACAACGTGTATCAGAGTAAAGGTTATGACTAAAGGAATGTTAGAAAGAATACAAGAGATTGCTAGAAGGAAGCTTTGTAGGGAACCATGGTCGGAACTACCAAGAGTGTGGTACTTGCAAAAGGGACTAATGTGAAGGTCCTAAGAGAAAGCAGTATGGCGGTGCACGGGACGCACGCGAGGTGGCAGACTTACTTTGGAGTATGGATAATTACTTTGAGGTAGTCAAGGAGGATGACAAAGTTGTTAAGGTACGCAATGCCTCAATGTACTTGACCGAGGTTGCCGCATTATGGTGGTGTCCAAAGTGTACTGACATGGAGAAGAGGCTATGCAAGATTGAGATGTGGAAGCAGTTTAAGAAGGGGTTGAAGAAGCAATTCTACCCGGTGAATGTGGTGTATGAAAATAGGCGGAAGCTAAGGGAGCTCCGACAGAAGGCCACAATTCGGGAGTATGTGCGCGAGTTCACTACCTTAATGCTGCAAATCATGTCATTGTCCGAGGAAGATTCCCTCTTCTACTTCATGGATGGGTTGCAAAATTGGGCAAAGTAGGAGTTAAGAAGACATCAAGTAGCCAATGTGGACGAGGCCATAGCGATAGCCGAGTTGCTTGTTGACTTTAAGATGGAGCCTGCCAAGTGCAAAGAAGGAAACATCGAGAGGGGTGAGGGTGATCATGACGAGGATAATGGAAAAGGCATAGCCAAGGTATACAAGGGTAATGGCAAGGGGCCATCCTATAACGGATAAGGGTCTAAAAGAAACAACAAGGGCCCGGCAAACGATAGCGAGTACGTGCCTAAGGGAGGGTGCTACTTCTGTAAAGGATCACATCGGGCAAGTGAATGCCCATATTTGGGGAGGCTTACAGTAATGATCGGGAACTTCGCTCAAGCACACAAGGGTGACATAGGAGAGACTTCCTGTATTGGGGGGATGCGCTTGTAATATAAGCCGAAAGTAGGGGATTCCAAAGCCTATCTTGGCGCCAAGCAAATGGAGCATAGTGGTAGCAAGAAACGTTGGGCGGACAAAGTTGAAGAGGATGGCGATTTACAAAGTGATGGCATGTTATCGGACTTAGATGATGCACTAAGCAGTGGGTTCAAGTTTGCTAGTAAGGATAGGACCACAGAGGGCAGCCAAATAGGGAGTGGAAGCATGGACCCGATACTTGATAAGCTGCTAGACTTGGTTGAGTGATGGGGAGATTCAGGCCAAGAGCAAGGAGAGACATCCGATGGGCGGAGGATCGAGGCCATCATTGCTAGCCGTCCATATTACAAACGGGGCAAGAAGAAAGGTGACCAGTACCTTGTGACATGAGAAGGCAAACCGCTCTATAGAGCATCATGGCTAATGGACAATGATCTCCAGCGACGCCAAGGCGAGGTGCACGCGTACGTGTCGATGCTTTGTGCCGAGGGTGGCACAAAATTGGGCGGGGGAGAGTGTCATGACCCACAATATCATCATACCACGTAGGTGCCATTTGGTATATATTAATGCCATGTGAAAGCTTACATATGAAATAGACTAGCACATGTGCGAAGGTTCTAGAGAAATATAGAGATTTCTCAGGGAAGACATTAGAACCCTATAGAACTGCTAGGAAAATCCTTAGAAATTCTAGCTATGTAGAATATTCTAGAGAAGGGACATACTTGTAAATAATAAGGGCCTTGTGTAATAATTATTATTTACTCACTAGCCCCTATGAAACTAGTATATAAAGGGGGTTATTTATTTCTAAATTATCAAGCAAAACAATCAAGTTTTCTATAATACAAAAGCTTCCTTTGGCAATTCTCCTGTTTTCTAACATTCCCTTAGCGATCTTTAGTGTAGTAAGGCTGACTTGGCATAGCAAGAACGTGAGCAAGTTGTGCAAAACTGTGAGCAAGTTGTAAAGTGCCGCACATGCGCTTAGTTGAAGACTAAGGACATGACGTTCTTCCCTGCTTTTGTCTTGACATTATTGTCACGATCCCAATTTTCCTCCGCAGGATGTCTTGACGGTACCTAGTCTCTACGACTAGGTAAACCTAATACTTACGGAATAAATTGACAGGAATTAATCAACATAACTATTAAGGAGAAACCGGATATTTCTAAATGAACTCAACATTTACAACATGAAATAACATCCAAAAATCGGTAGTATAAGTCATAAGATCTACTGTGTTTACTAGAAGAATCCCTAATTACAACTATTCGGAATGGAAATTAAACAGTACAAGTATAATATCAGAAGGTGACAACGAGGCATGTGAATGTGACGGCAGGTTTACCTTGAGTTTCCACAGCAATGCTCGACCAACTAGTTAATAATCATAAACAACCGAGGAACCTGGATCTGCACAAAAATATACAAAAGCGCAGTATGAGTACATCAACGCGGTACCACTAAGTATCAAAACTAACCTCAGTGGAATAATGAAGAGGAACAGTCAAGACACCTACCAAACTAAACAATCTGAGCAAGTGTGAAGATGAACTAACAGAGAAACAATATTAATATAAGGCTAAGCGGGATAAGGAATACAAAACAATACTTGCAATGATACACTAGAAACAACAATAATTAACAAGAAGCAGTGAGGTAGTAATACTATAGAGTAAGCTCATCACAGTCTAAGTCCGGTGAAACCAAATAAAGGAATACCAACAACAACTCAACCAGAACAACCACTTTCACACCAAATCTATTCAAGCATTTTCACGGGGTACCAAACCTCATAATCACAGCTCACGGGTCCCAATTCATGAACCCTAATCAGTGGAATCTTGTGCCTATAATACAACTTATAACCGCACGGACGACTCACGTGCCAATAGAATATTCCTCACTTAAAAGGCAAGTACACAAGAGTACGTATAATGGTCAATGACTTCAGGATTCATCTTCCAAAACTGATATGGGTCATTTAATTACGTGTATGCTTGTGCAAGCATTCTATCACAATTCAAGTCGACAAATAAGGGTAGAGACAATGAATGGCACATAAGAAACGATCATCATGAAACGTACAATATAATAAAGGCAGCAATGAAGTTGAAGCAATGACTAGCACAACAATATGAGATACATAGAACTAAGAAAATAGTGCAACACGGAGGAAGACAATTAATAGTATGCTAAGGAGACAACAATCAAAGATAAGTACAAAAGAATGGGTAAATGACAACAAGAGCCCTACCGAGATACCGCCTCATAGTCTCAAATAATAAAATGAATCACCAACTTTCCTTATATCACCGCTGGAGCCTTTACATTTAGTTTTGAAAATCATTTTTTCCCGAAATAGCATCCCGCATTTTATCCCACCTTATTAAACCTCATGGCTTATAGTAGTTCCCCTACTAGCCACGCGTTTCAAGCCCATCTTATCTCACCCATGCGTTTCAACACCCAGACCTTATACCACCGCATGCGTATCAATAATAACAACAGCACATCAGAAACCTCGTGCAATATAATAACAACAACACGGCAGAAACCTCATGCAAACACAATAAAAACGGCATGACAGAAACCTCGTGCAACAACATAACAACTAAAATAAATGACTTTCACAATATGTGACCACATGGCACAACATTTACTCAAAACAGTTTCAATATCACAACCACGCATAGCCCTCGGCTCAACTACACTAAATATAATAACAACAACAACAAAAAAAAAATAACAATAAAAACAACAACAATAACAACAACAACAACAACAACAACAACAACGAAAACAACAACAACAATGACGATGACAATAATACGAGAACACGACAAGTAAATCAACTCAGGAACTTCAAAACACAAAGAAATGGAAGAACAAGCTCACAAAGTAAGGCACAATAGGGAATAATAGTCTCAACAAGAATAGCTCAACAAGGAAGAGATAATGTGTAACAATGATTCCACAAAAGTATAATTTAATAATAAGAGGGATAACATAAATCAATGGTTCCAAATAAGGATAAGTAATCAATGATAAGGGATAACAAAACTTCATTTAGGGTTGAGTGATTATTGAAGAGATACCACAAATTCAATTAAGGATAAGCAAATTATGAAAAAGATAATAATAACTTCAATCAGGGATAAATAATTATGGAAAGGATAGCATGACAATAAAACAGACAACAACTTCAGTTAAGGCACATAAGAGTTTAATCGGCAATAAGGGTAAAACATGAACCAATTAATTCCAAATAAAACACGTAAGGGTGAATTTAGTAAATGGGGAATTTAACATGACAAAACAACTTCATATTTAATGGACATAAGAACCTAAGAGCCCTAAACGGTCAAAATTCCACAAATAAGCTAGAGCACGTACTGGTCACCTCGCGTACACGGTCTTCACATGATACAATTAGCACCAAAGACTCAAATCCTAAGGGGTAGTTTCCCTCACACAAAGTTAGGCAAGATACTTACCTCAAAGAAGCTAGACCGATACTCTAAAATGACCTTCTCGAGTGAAACAACCTCTACATGGCTCAAATCTAGCCAAAATAACTTCAAATCATAAATAAAACTCATAGAAAATAATTTCGGATAATAAAGCTTCAATTTTTAATTGAAACTAAATAGTCAACCCCTCAGGCCCGCACCTTGGAACCTGATAAAATTCATAAAACCCGAACACCCATTCCGATAAGAGTTCAACCATACCAAAATTATAAACTTTCGACATCAATTCGTCCTTCAAATAATCATTTTACACTTTTAAAGATTTTACAAATTTTTCCCAAATTTCCAACTTAATTCTCTAATTTAATGATGAAAACAAAGATAAAACCATGAAATAAAATCCAAACCGGGTAAAGATCACTTACCCTAAATAATCACGTGAAGAACCCCTCAAACATCACTCAAATCCGAGGTCTCTAGCTCAAAAGATAAAAAAATGGACAAAACCCCTGATTTTGGAAATTATATTCTGCTGCCTAGGTATTTACACATCGCGATCGCGGAAATGCAATAGCGATCACAAAGAAGGAAGTGACTATTGCCGAGAGATTGTACTACGTGATCGTGAACAAATGCATGCGATCGCGGAGAAGGGAATAACTGATGCCCCAAGAAATGTACTACACGATCGCGAACCAGAACGTGTGACCGCGAAAGAGGAAATATACCAGTTACTAAGGCTGAGCTACGCGAACGCGAAACTCTGAACGCGAACGCGATGAAGGAGGATACATACGTATGCGATCACGGGCAGTAACATGCGAACGCGAAGAACAATATTGCCTGCCTCCAAATTACACTACGCAAACGCGAAGACATTGATGCGAACGCGATGAAGGAAACCAGATGACATAATCAACAACTCTAAAGCATGAAGAAATGGCTCGTAGCCCATCCGAAACACATCTGAGGCCCCCGGGACCCCGTCGAAATATGCCAACAAGTTCCATAATATAACGTGGACCTGCTCGAAGCCTCAAACTACATCAAACAATGTCGAAACTACGAATCGCACCACAAATCGAACTCATAAATTTCTAAATCTTCCAACTTCCAAAACGCGTGCCGAAACATATCAAATTAACCCGGAATGACGTCAAATTTTGCATGCAAGTTCCAAATGAGATAACGGAGCTTATCTAACTCTCGAAATCACATTCTGAACCTGATATCACCAAATTCAACTCTCGGTTAAACCACTCAACCTTCCAAATCTTCAACTTTCCAATTTTTACCGAAATGCTTCAAATTACCTTACGGACCTCCAAATCCAAATACGGACGCACACTTAAGTCCAAAATCACCATACAAAGTTATCGAAATCATCAAAAATGCCATTTCGGAGTAGTCTACACAAAAGTTAAATTCTGGTCAACTCTTATCGCTTAATCTTGTAAAACAAGAATCTTTCTTCCAAATTGACCCCGAATCATCCGAAATCTGAACTCGGCCTCAAACGCAAGTCATAACACATAATACGAAGTTGCTAGAGACCTTAAGCCACCAAAAGGGACACTAGTTCTCAAAACGACCTGTCGGGTCGTTACATTATCCCCCTCTTAAACAAACATTCGTCCTCGAATGTGTCAAGAACTATTCCGAAGTCATCAAATCACTGAGTGAACTTACCGTACCTACACCCGCGGGTGATCACACATCACTCCAATCCATATAGTCCCGACGACACCATCCCAACGGATAATTATTCCTTTCACCCACACTCATAACCTAAGAACCAAATTTCTCACCATCCAATCATTCCCAAAAGAATCGAGTCCCAATCAACACACGATATCAATCTCAATCAGCTGTAACAACTTATTCTTACACCCACAAGGTATAACCATACGACGTGACACACCACACATATGCCCCTAATAACTACTCTAGCCACAATAGCTGCCCATAATCAATTCCAGCACCAACAATTAGCCTCATATCTGCTAGAACCCTGTTTCAAACCTTCACAATACTGTCAACGATGAAAGAAACATGAAAACCTCATAACTATTCACTCGAATCAACAAGTCATATCTAGCATCACCTAGGCACACATCTCGTAAGCTAAAACTCAATAAGCACAACACGAATATGATTGAATATACAAGGAAACACATGAGGGAACTATCAAACAAGCTCGACAGGTACAACTCTATATTAGTACCATATTACGAACCAATTTCACAAGGGAGAATCAAAACACATGAACAAATCGTAAGCATCTCATCCTGATATAACTTCTACTGTGGCACGTAGCTCGGTTCAAACATATCAAATCATATGAAGATGCGAGGATCCCATCCTCTGCTATAAATCACAAGTAGTATACACATCATACCAACCAACATCTTCCACTAATTCAATTTCGCTAACAAAATCACAACATATACTGAACTCCCATACTAGTAGAGCATCTAAATCACAATTCATAACCTACCATCCATAAATCACATCAAAACTATTGTAATGAGTAACAAAAATTCACTTCTAGTCTCATAGCTCTCAGTAATGAATAAAAATGAAATGGTAGACATGGGCTACTACTATAGAATCTCGCAACAAGGGTAAACACATAAGTAGAGTACAAAATCACGAAACTCACCCATATTTGAAGCAAGATAGGATGACTCACCTCGATAAGCAGAACCAAAACAAAATACGAATGATGCTCCTATATAACCAATTGAAAACATACATGTACGACATCATCTGGTGCAACGGCCTCAACCCTACTGTAACGACCCGACTTGTCATTTTAAGAATTAGCATCTTGTTCAGCAACTTAATGTCCCGATCAGCTTTGTGATATGTATTATGACTTGCATGTGTGATCGAGTTTGGTTTTCGGATGATTCGGGATTAAATGGAAAGAACAATTCTTATTTTTAAAGCTTAAATAAAAAGAGTGGACTGGAGTTTAACTTTTGAGCAAATGACTCCAAAATATAATTTTAATAATTTTAATAGCTTCGTATGGTGATTTCTTACTTAGGAGTGTGTTTGGGTATTTATTTTGAAGTCCGTAGTTGAATTTGGCTTGAAATGGCGAAACTAAAAAATTGAAGGCTTGGAAGTTTGACCGTGGAGTTGACTTTTTGATATCGGGGTCGGAATCCAATTCTGGAAATTTGACTAGGTCCGTTATGTCATTTATGACTTTTGTGCAAAATTTGAGGTCAATCAGACTTGATTTGGTAGGTTTCGACGTTGAATGTAAAAGTTGGAATTTCTTAATTTTATTAGGCTTGAATTGGGGTATGATTCATGTTTTTAGCATTGTTTAATATGATTTGAGATTTTCAATAAGTTCGTATGATACTTTAGGACTTGTTGGTATATTTGGTTGAGGTCCTGGGGGCTTCGAGTGAGTTTCAGATGGTTAACGGATCAATTTTTGGACTTGGAATTATGCTGGAATTTTCTGATGTCTGAACCCGGTTCCTTTATACGTGATCACATAAACTTGCCCGCGATCGCATAGGCTTGTTTGGGGGCAGTGAGGATTTGTTCTATGCGATCGCGAGTGTTGGAATGCAATCCCACAGGTTTGGCCAGGCTGTGCTTCGCGAACGCGTGGATAGTGTCGCGTTCGCGTTGAAGAAATGAGACGACTGGGTTCACACATATTTACTCTTCGCGATCGCGTTGGAGGACCGCGATCATGTAGGGTTGTGAGGGCAGTGTTTCGCGGTCGCATGGTAATATCCGCGATCACGAAGATCCATTTCTTTGGGCGGAATTATTTTGTTCTTCGCGATCGCGGGACTTGGTCCGCGATTGCATAGAAGAAATGACCGGGCAGAAAGTTTAAGTTCTGAAAATGGGAATTCATCACATTTTCCATTTTTGACGATTTGGAGCTCGAGGAGAGGCGATTTTCGGGAGATTTTCAAGGGATATAACGGGGTAAGTATTCTTAACTCAATTTTGGTCAAATTACCCGAATCTATTGCTATTTTTAGCATTTAATTGGTGATTTAAGTTGGAAAATTTTTGAAAACCCTCTTGGTTAAATTTGAAGATTTGAGGGCCGAATTATTACCAGGATTTAGTAATTTTGGTATGGTTGAACTCGTATCAGAATGGGTGTTCAGATTTCGTGAAAATTCTGTCGAATTCCGAGATGCGGGTCCCACGTTGACTTTTGGTTGACTTTTAATGTGAATTTTTAAGTTGACGTTTTATTATCCAGAATTATTTCCGATAAATTTTAATAAAGTTATACAACCAATTTGGATAGATTTGAGCCGTCCGGAGGTCAATTCAAGCAAGAAGGCTATTTTGGAATATCTGCCTAACTTCAAAAAGGTAAGTATCTTACCTAACCTTGAGTGGGGGAAATTACCTCTTAGTCATTGAGTCTTACGTGGGAATTGTGTAATTGAAAACCATGTACGCGAGGTAAGGAGTACGTACTTGGTTTATATGTGCAAATTACACTGGTTGGAATTCGTAGACGCCCTTATGTATTAAATTGGAAAATATTTGGAATGTAGTAAATTCTTGTTTGTTGAATTTATTTTTATATGATAATTTAGTGTGATTTCCACCTTGATTTTTATGTGAATACCGTGTTTTTGTTGAGTTGATATTTCCTGGAGATAATTTCATTATGGATTATTTATTTTCAAATAATTTATTAAATAATTTTAAAAGGAGGCATTAATCTATTTGCAAAACATTTAGATTAAAGAAGGCGTTATTCCTTGATGAATTACTTTATAGTTCATATTGTTGAAATTGGTATTGAGTTATAAAGGCCGTAAATCATATTGAGGCATAGTGTTAAATTGTGAAATATTATTTTATTGAGTTGTTCACTCCCCAGATATTTTTGTTAAGATTTTGTGCACATTATGGTCGAGTCGTGGGATCCTTATTGTGGAAAATAATGTACTGTTGATTTCTGTGGCAAGGTGTGATATTTGAGCATTTGATGTGTAATTTATGATATGTTTTGATATTTGAGCACTTGATATGCAATTTATAATATGTTGTGATTTTTGAGCACTTGAGGTGCAAGTTGTGTTATGCTGTGATAATCGGGCACTTGAGGTGCGAATTGTGATATATTGTGATATTGATACGCATGTGGTGGTATAAAGTTTGGGTGTTGAAACACATGCGGTGAGATAAGGGTGGCTAGTAGGGGAACTACTAGAAGTCATGCGGTGTGATAAGGGTGGCTAAAACGCGGGATGCCCTTTGCTGATATTTCTCTATGGCTGCACTTGCCTTTGGTTATTTTGTTTTTTCGTGATATGTAAATTCTTGTGTTCTTCCGTGATGTATTATTTGATTTTATTATGTGTTTTGTATTCCTTGTTGTATTGAGTTGGCTTTGGCTCTTTGTACAAGACTCTGAGGATTTGTGTTTCTGATTTTTACTGGTTTTCGAGGTTTGAGTTGTTTCGAATAAAAGAAATTGCTATTATGTTTTAATTTAATAAATTTTGCATCCAAATCAGTAGCTATCGGACGCTTCATTTTAATTGAAATGTCATTTCTTCACCCAAACGAGTTCAAAAGTAAACTCATTTCTTTGTTGATTTCTTACTTGGTTTAAAAATTATAAACTTACTTTATTGAAAATAAATTAATCCCGCAGATCTTATATACATTGATATTTTGGTATGTGAGTTATCCGTGCAGTTGTAATGGAGATATGGGCACCAGGTGCCGTGAAAATATAAAAGTGGGCTGAGACCCGTGTTTTATTATTATGAGATGAGGTGTTCCAAAGTGACTTTTATTTGAAAGAATTATACTCGAAGGATATTTATTTGAAGGATTTATATTCGAAAGATTTTTATTTAAAAAACTTATATGTGAAAGATTTATATTTGAAGGACTTGATTAATTGGTTATACTTGTGTTCCTTATTTGTTTGAGTAATATTTATGGTGTTCTTGTTGCCTTGTTGTTCATATCCCTGATTGATCTTTGTTGCCGTCACTGCTACTTGTTTTCTATTATCCCTGTATATTACTATATTGCACAGGTTAAATGACTAGTGAGTGTCTTGACTATACCTCGTCACTACTCTACCGAGGTTAGTCTTGAAACTTAATGGACACCGACTGTGGTGTACTCATACTACACTTCTGCACATTTTTATGCAGAGCTAGGTATTGGAGATATCATATTCAGACAGAGATTAGAGTGTGGCCACAATGATTCAAGGTAGGCCTGCTTGGTCGTCGCTGTCCCTTGGAGTCTTTTCATTTTTATTGTACTGTACACTCTTATTCGAACAATATTATATATTCGATCCTTGAGATCACTACATGTACTCAGTTAGAGTTCGTGACTCAGTATTACCAGTCTTGGGAGATTTTTATATTTGTTTCCGCTTTTGGTTTCGACACTTGTATTAAATTATATGTTTTAGAAAAAGGAATCAAAATGTAATTGTAATCGACTTACCTAGTCTTAGAGATTAAGTTCCATCACGACGCCTGTAGTGGGATTTTGGGTCGTGACACCTACCCTAGAAATCACATCAACGAGCCGGGCCTGTAAGGCCTCGTAAAATATTTCCTAAAAACCAGTGCTCCGTGATGCCGGGGTAGGCGTAGAGGTTAATAATAGTAGAAATTCTTCGGACTTTTCCTAAAAATAGGGGTTCGGACTTTTTGGATTGAACAGTACACGGGGGAATTGAAGGAAAATATTTTGCAGAGATAGGCATTTCTGCGGCCCATTATGCGGCCGCATAATCACTCTGTGGGCCGCAGAGTGCAGCAGCTACATGGGTCATTTTTTATGACAATTTGTCAGCCAGTTATGCGACCGTACAACCATTTCGTGGGCTGAACTTTTGTCGCACAATCAGCCTTAGAATTCTTGCGGAGGGAGGTTCTGCAACGCATTATATGACCGCAGAACAGGTCTGCGGGCCGCATAATGGCCGCAGATTGAAGCAGGCCAGCCCAGTTCCGAAGGCCATTTTTCGCGGTCATTTTGCGGATCGCATAATCATTATGCGGTCGCATATGCGACCGCAGATCCTGTCCCGGGTTTCATTTTTGGATTTTTATAACCCGACCCTACTTCGATAAAACATATTCCATAGTCAAATTTGAGCAAATGTCTAATACTTTTAGAGTGAGAAAGAGTGCTTAGTGTGGGGGAGTAAACTTCAACATTATCCATCAATTCTTGCTCAATCATTGAGGATTAAAAAAGAAAGTTTTCATCCTAAAGGTAAGAATCTATATCCTAGCTCTCAATTTCGAAAATTTACAAAAAATGGGATAATTAGAAAGACAATTCTTGGGTGTAGGGGGGTTGTTATGTTGTATGCATATATTATCAAAGAATGTGGGAATGCTGTGAGCTAAAAATGGTAGAGAATGGGTTAGGGAATGATGGAATCTTTCACAAAAGGGCCTTAAAAATATTAATGCACACCTAGTGTTTGATAATATGCTCAAATGAGCTAGAATCATGACCATCTTCCTAATTTTGGTCAAATTTCTTATATTTCTAAAATAGATCAAAATTCAGAACAATTTCGGAACATTTTAAATTTTAAAGGAAGCTCAATTGAGGTATGTTGGCTAAACCCCCTTCTTCATAGAATCAAATCCCACGGTGTTCATGTAATTGGTGTAAGTCCCAAATTGATAATAATAGAATTTGCTATTTCGAATGTGCTTGTGTTGAAGGATATTTGCTCAATATGTATTGTAAATGCTTCATCATATCACCTTATCATTGAGGATGTGTTCAAAATATGGAATATGTGTTTAAAATGTTAAGACATCAAGTCAAGATCGAAATAAAGGTTGTTATGCCAAATTGTATGAAAGGCCTCTATGTGCCTAAGATTCCCAAATTGCTCATATGTGAATTTAATGTCTTGAATGGGAAGCCTTATTGTTGTTGATAATGATAATGATGTTTGAATGTGGAAAGGGGAACTGGAATTATGAAATATGGCAAAGTGCCAAGAATGACTATATAATTGTGGCCATTAGTGCCAATGAATTGAAATGTTGTGAAGGAAGTATGATGTGAAATGATTGACTGAAAAAGGTAATGTCTCGGGTGAGACGGCCTAGCCAATCGGGCCGTGATCGAACGCCATGCCGCACACATGGTGGTGACTGTGTTGAAAATTATAATAAAATTATGGTTATGGTTGATGTCTCAAATGAGACGACCTTGCCGATCGGGTCGTGATCAGACTCCGTGTAAGAATACTGTGGTATTGTGAATTATGGTATATCGGCACTAAAGATCACCCAACCTAATAACATGGAAATTGACTTGAAAACTTATGTGATCCTTAACTTGATGTTTTAGTATTATTTAAAGCTCTTATTGAATTCTTGACTGTTCTCCCTTGTATTATTATTCGACAGTACTAACGTCCCTTTGACCGGGGGCCCTGCATCTTTAAATGGATGTAGGTGGTTCCATAGCAGGTAGTGTTGATCAGCGATGGTGGTACATCCTCTTCCCAACAGACTTGTTGAGCCCTACTTCATCCCGGGGTCATGTATTGTATCTTTTGTTCATATTATTATCACATTTTGAGGCATAGACGGGGCTTTGTTGTTGGCACTATCATAACACTCTTTTGTGTCTTTTAGAGGCTCCGTAGACACTATGTGTGTTGTACATGGGTGCTAGAAAAGTCAAACAACTTATGTTGTGTTTTTATCACTTTTCCCACTCAAACTATAAGAATATGTGTATTTTGAGACTTAAAAGTGAAGTAACTAATGAAATGATTTAGTATTGTGTACATAGTCTCCCTACTATCTAATTAACAAAATTATGTCTTCTCTTGATCATGGGTGCGTTGGATAGAAAGCGTCTAACAGGACTGCTTGACCGGGTTCACTCGGTTAGGCGCCGGTCGCACTTTTTGAGTTGGGCGTGACAAACTTGGTATCAGAGCCTAAGGTTTTAAAGTGTCCTAGGATATTTCGGAGCCGTGTCTAGTAGAGTCCTCCTTATCGGTGTGTTATAGACCACATCTATAAGTTGGAGGCTACTTGGACATTTAGGAATAATTCACTTCTTTGATATTATCGATTGTGCGATGAAATTGATTGTGAAACTGTTCCTTCTCTAACTCGTGCATTCTTTAACTTTCAGTACATGGCACCTAAGAAGAGAGCAAGAACTGGCCAAGTAGCCAATGCCGCATTAGGAGTGGCAGTTGATCCTTTATTTGATGATGCGAGTAAATACCCGAGGGGTGGGGATAATCCCTCGACTACTACACTGCCTGATTCCACTACACCTGACCAGGCCACACAAGTTCCTGCACTTACTAAGGGTGCAACGGTTCCTCCAACTGATATTCTGGTTCCACCTCCAGCCCCATCTTGCGGTTCTGGTATTTTTGATGGGGATCTTAGGGGAGCTATCCAGATGCTGACACAGATAGTGGCTTCTCAAGCCCAGAGATCAAATGTTGCACCCACTTCATCTAGCCAACAAGGGAATTCTAGTGGTTCCAAGATGAACAAGTTTCTTCAGTTGGATCCTCCGGTGTTCACAGGTGCTAATCCCGAGGAGGACCTACAGGACTTGATTAATGAGATGCATAAGAATCTCTGGGTTATGCGCGCTACTGAGACGGAGGGAGTGGAGTTGGCCGCCTACCACCTGAAAAGGGTGGCCTATTCTTGGTTTGAGATGTGGGAGGAGTGTTGGGAGGAGGGGAGCCCTCCAGCGAGGTGGAGTGAGTTTGCTGACACTTTCATGGACCTTTTCTTGCCGGCCGAGACTAGGACAGCCCGTGCCGCAGAGTTTGAGAACCTTAAGCAAGGTAGTAAGAGTGTGTGGGAGTATTACATGGAGTTCGCGTGTCTATCTAAATATTCCATTCTTATGTTGCCTACTATGGAGGCTAGAGTGCGCCGGTTTGTGCAGGACCTTATCCCCTTGGTTATCAATGAGGCCGCTACAACTCCCTTGAATTCAGATATGCACTATGGGAAGATGGTAGCATTTGATCAAGCTACAGAGAATAGTAAGTTGAAGAACAGAATGGAGCGAGAGGGTACCAGCAAGGCCCGGTCCGTAGGAAACTTTGGGGAGTCATTTGGTAGGGGAAGATCAACTTTTAGGGGAGGGTCATCGGTCCATCCCAGTCATTTGCTCAATCTTCAGCCAGTGCACCGCCAGCAGGGCCAGTCAGTAGCAGGGGAATCGTTTCATGCCCAATCAGGGTAGCAGGGGACCCCACAAGCAAGGCCGGTCAGGAGGGAGATTCTAGCAGTAGCGGAGGACCCCATGCCCCAGGTGTGGGAAGATGCACTTGGGGATCTGCTACATGGACCTACCTATATGTTACAGGTGCGAATTGAGGGGTCATATTCAGAGGGAGTGTCATTCATCCCACCGGGGTGCGGGCAGGGGCACAACACAACCATCCAGTTCTGCAGCTGCTACATCTTCAACACCCCCTCTAGCTCGAGGCACTCCAGTACCAGTAGGGCGTGGTGCAGCTGGGGTGGTGCGCAGAGTTTAGGAGGACCCAACTGTTTCTATGTTATGAGTGGTCCCCAAAGTGCATAGGCTTCTCCAGATGTTGTCATAGGTATATTGACTGTCCAATCTCATGATGTATATGCTCTTATTGATCCCGGTTACACCTTGTCCTATGTTACCCCTTATGTTGCTATGGAATTTGGGATAGAACCAGAATAGCTTCCTGAGATGTTCTCTATATCTAATCTGGTTGGCGAGTCTATTGTGGCCGCACGGGTTTATAGGGGTTGTATTGTCACGGTGCGTGGTCGGGACACCGTGGCCTATCTTATTGAATTGAGGATGGTCAATTTTGATGTAATTATGAGAATGGATTGTCTTTATTCATGTTTTGCCAAGCTCGATTTCCGAACTAGGACTGCGAGGTTTGAATTTCCAAATGAGCCAGTCGTTGAGTGGAAGGGGGATAATGTAATGCCAAAAGGTAGGTTTATTTCTTACCTTAAGGCCACGAAGATTATTAATAAGGGGTGTATCTATCATTTGGTCTGGGTTACGGACACCGATGCTGAGGCGCCTACACTCGAGTCTGTGCCAATTGTGAATGAATTTCCAGAGGTCTTTCCTGATGAGCTCCATAGGATTCTGCCAGACAAGGAGATTGATTTTGGGGTTGATATGATGCCAGGCACGCAACCTATATCTATTCTTCCCTACAGGATGGCACACGCAGAATTGAAAGAGCTAAAGAAACTATTGAAGGATTTGTTAGAGAAGGGTTTCATCCATCCGAGTGTGTCACCATGGGGCGCACCAGTTCTCTTTATGAGGAAGAAAGATGGATCACTGAAGATGTGTATTGACTACCGGCAGCTCAACAAAGTCACAATCAAAAACAAATACCCATTACCAAGAATAGATGATTTGTTTGATCCGTTACAGGGTGCTAGGTACTTCTCCAAAATTGATTTACGGTCCGGGTACCACCAATTGAAGATCAGGGAGCAGAATATTCCGAAATTAGCTTTCAGGACCCGGTATGGGCATTATGAATTTCTGGTAATGTCTTTTGGGCTAACAAATGCCCCGGCGGCTTTCATGGATCTTATGAATCTGGTTTTCAATCCTTTTCTCGATTCCTTTGTGATAGTATTCATTGACAATATTCTTGTGTATTCATGAGGTCGAGAGGACCATGCCGATCATCTCAGGGCAGTTTCACAGACTCTTCATCAGCACCAATTATACGCGAAATTTTCAAAATGTGAAGTTTGGCTCGAGTCTGTCACATTCTTGGGTCATGTTGTCTCCAAAGAAGGAATTAAGGTTGACCCTCAAAAGATTGTAGTGGTGAAGAATTGTTCTAGACCTACAACGCCAACCGAGATTTGCAGTTTCTTTGGCTTAGCAGGGTATTACAGGAGGTTTGTGGAGGGGTTCTCTACTCTTTCCTCTCCGTTCACTAAATTGACTCAGAAAGCGGTTAAGTTCCACTGGTCCTATGCTTGTGAAAGGAGCTTCCATGAGTTGAAATCAAGATTGACTACGGCGCATGTGTTGACCCTGCTAGAGGGTACATATGGGTTTATGGTATATTATGATACTTTAGGGACCGGGCTTGGGTGTGTGTTAATGCAACACAGCAAGGATATAGCTTATGCTTCTAGGCAGCTCAAGAATCATGAAAAGAACTATCCAACACATGACTTTGAACTTGCGGTGGTGGTTTTTTCATTGAAATTTTGGCATCATTATTTGTATGGGGTCCATGTGGATGTATTCACAAGAGTCTTTAATATATTTTCAAACAAAAGGAGCTGAATCTGAGGTAGAGAATATGACTTGAGTTACTCAAGAATTAGGACATCGATATTCTATATCACTCGGGGAAAGCCAATGTTGTGGAGGATGCTCTTAGCCTGAAATCTATGGGTAGTTTGGCTCACTTGGAGGCACGTCGAAGGCCGTTCGCCAGGGAGGTTCACCAGTTAGCTAGCTTGGGAGTTCGTCTTGCGGACTCTAGTGAAGGAGGGGTAATTGTGCAAAATAGGGCTGGATCATTGCTTGTCGTGGATGTCAAAGAGAAGCAATACGATAATCCATTGTTGGTACAACTGAAGGAGGGGATTCAAAAATATAAAACTATGGCTTTTACTCTTGGCATGGATGATGGTACACTAAGGTACCAGGGGCGGCTATGTGTTCTAAATATAGATGGTCTCCGGGAAAGAATCATGACCGAGGCTCACACTTCTAGGTATTTCGTGCACCCAGGTTCTATGAAGATGTATCATGATCTCAAGGGAGTCTATTGGTGGAGTGACATGAAAAGGAATGTGGAGGACTTTGTGGCAAGATGTCCGAATTGTTAGCAAGTGAAGGTCGAACATCAACGGCCTGGTGGGTTAGCACAGGACATAGAAATTCCAATGTGGACGTGGGAAATGATTAATATGGATTTTGTGGTAGGATTACCACGCACTCCGCGCAAGTTTGACTCAATTTGGGTGATTGTGGATCGATTCACGAAATCAGCACACTTCTTGCCTGTTAAATCTACCTACACAACGGGACAATATGCTCAGTTGTATATCAAGGAAATAGTCAGGCTGCATGGCACTCTAGTTTCTATCATTTCCGATCGAGAGGCTTAGTTCACGACAAAGTTTTGGAAGAAATTTCAGCAAGGTTTGTGTACTCAGGTAAATCTTAGTACAACCTTCTATCCACAGACCGACGGGAAAGCAGAGCGAACTATTCAGACACTTGAGGATATGTTGTGTGCTTGTGTTCTTGACTTCAAGGGTAGCTGGGATGATCATTTTCCACTCATAGAGTTGGCTTATAACAACTTTCATGCTAGTATTCAGATGGCACCATTTGAGTCATTATATGATAGGAGATGTAGATCTCCCATTGGGTGGTTCGAGATTGGGGAAGCTGAATTGATAGGACTAGACCTCGTGCATCAGGCTATGGAAAAGGTTAAAATCATTAAGAAGCAGTTGAAAAGTGCTCAGAGTCGTCAAAAATCCTATTCGGATGTTCATCGCAGAGACTTAGAGTTCAAGGAAGATGATTGGGTATTCTTGAAGGTTTCTCCCATGAAGGGTATAATGCAGTTTGGAAGGAAAGGAAAATTGAGTCCGAGGTATGTCGGGCCGTACAAAATCATTTAGAGGATTGGTCAGGTGGCGTACAAGCTTGAGCTACCGCCCGAGATGTCATTAGTGCACCCGCTATTCCATGTGTCTATGTTGAACAAGGTAGTTGGAGATCCGTCAGCTATTGTGCTGGTTGAGACCATTGAGGTTAATGAAGAACTGTCATATGAAAAAATCCCAATTTTCATTCTTGATAGGCAAGTTTGAAAGTTGAGGAATAAAGAAATTACCTCCGTGAAGGTGTTGTGGCAAAACCAGCAAGTTGAAGAGGCCACTTGGGAGGCTGAGTAAGAGATGAAAAAGAAGTATCCTTACTTGTTTGTATAAGTTATGTAACCTTTCTATAAAAGTGTCGCCTATGGATTGTTGTATCACTTGTTCAGTTAATGTAAAGTGCTTCTTTCTAAATATATTGTATGTGAGGCCATGGTTGGTATTGTTATGAGTTATGTTACATCATTGGATTATATATATGTTTTGAGGATGTGTTCTGGGGCTCTCTGACAGGTGGATAGGCCCAGTTACACGGGAAACTCTGACGAAATATTTGGAAATTCAGGGAGTTAGTCGAATTTGGGGTTGCTGGTGTGTGATATGAAAACTGCGTTGCATAGGATGCTAATAGTGAGCCTTGATCCTCATTCAAGGACGAATGATCTTAAGTGGGGGAGGATGTAAGGCCCCGTAAAATATTTCCTAAAAATCAGGGTTCCGTGATGCTGGGGTAGCGTAGAGGTTAATAATAGTAGAAATTCTTCAGACTTTTCCTAAAAATCGGGGTTCGGAC
The DNA here is from genome assembly GCA_000715115.1 of Nicotiana otophora. Classification (NCBI taxonomy): domain Eukaryota; kingdom Viridiplantae; phylum Streptophyta; class Magnoliopsida; order Solanales; family Solanaceae; genus Nicotiana; species Nicotiana otophora. Next base: position 341,375 of record AWOL01S0002911.1, read on the forward strand.
TTTTTGGATTGAACAGTGCGTTGGGGAGTTGAAGAAAAATATTTTGTAGAGATAGGAATTTCTACGGCCGCATAATCACTCTATGGGTGGCAGCTACTTGGGCCATTTTTGATGGCAATTTCGCGGCCAGTTATGTGACCGCACAACCATTTCGCGAGCAGCAATTTTTTCGCACAATCAGCCTTAGAATGTTTGCGGAGGGATATTCTGCAGCGCATTATGTGATCGCAGAATGGGTTTGCGGGCCGCATAATAGCCGCAGATTAAAGCAGGCCAGCCCAGTTCCGAAGGCCATTTTTTGCGGTCATTTCGCGGAATGCAGAATCATTATGCGGTCGCATATACGACCACAGATCCTGTCCCGGGGCTTCATTTTTGGGTTTTTATAACTCGACCCTTCTTCGATAAAACATATGCCATAGTCAAATTTGAGCAAGTTTCTGATACTTTTAGAGTGAGAAAGAGTGTTGTGTGGGGGAGTAACCTTCAACCTATTATCCATAATTTCTTGCTCAATCATTGAGGATTAACAAAGAAAGTCTTCATCCTAAAGGTAAAAATTTATGTCCTACCTCTCAATTTCAAAAATTTACAAATAATGGGATAATTAGAAAGATAAATCTTGGGTGCGGGGGTTGTTATCTTGCATGCATGTGTTATCAAAGAATGTACGAAGGTTGTGAGCTAAAAATAGTAGCGAAATAGGTTGGGGAGTGATGGAATCTTTCACAAAAGGGCATGAAAAATATTAATGCACACCTAGTGTTTGATAATGTGCTAAAATGAGCTAGAATCATGACCATTTTCCTAATTTTGGTCCAACTTTTTATATTTCTCAAATAGATCGAAGTTGTTAAGAACTCCGGAATGTTTTAAAGTTTAAAGGAAGCTCAATTAAGGTATGTTGGATAAACCCCCTTCTTCTTAGAATCGAATCCCATGGTGTTCATGTAATTGGTATAAGTCCCAAATTGATCATAATAGAATTGGCTATTCCGAATGTGCTTGTGTTGAAGGATATATGCTCAATATGTATTGTAAATGCTTCATCATATCACCTTATCATTGAGGATGGAATATGTGTTAAAAATGTTAAAACTTCAAGTTAAGATCAAAATAAAGGTTGTTATGCCAGATTGTATGAAAAGCCTCTATATGTCTAAGATTCCCAAATTGCTCATATGTGAATTTAACGTCTTGAATGAGAACCCTTATTATTGTTGATAATGATAATGATGTTTGAATGTGGAAAGAAAAACTAAAATTATGAAATACAGCCAAGTGCCAAGAATGACTATATAATTGTGGCCACTAGTGCCAATAAATTGAAAGGATGTGAAAGAAGTATGATGTGAGATGATTGACTGAAAAAGGTAATGTCTCGGGTGCGACGGCCTAGCCGATCAGTCCGTGATCGAACTCCATGCCGCACAAATGGTGGTGACTATATTGGAAATTATAATAAAATTGTGGTTATGGTTGATATCTCAAATGAGACGACCTAGCCGTTCGGGTCGTGATCGGACTCCGTGTAAGAATACGGTTGTATTGTGAATTATAGTATATCAGCACTAAATATCACCCAACCTAATAACATGAAAATTGACTTGAAAACTTATGTGATCCTTAATTTGATGTTTTAGTATTATTTGAAGCTCTTATTGAATTCTTGACTATTCCCCCTTGTATTATTATTCATTCTATTGAGATGGTGTTTAGTTTTACATACTAGTACTATTCGACAGTACTAACGTCCCTTTGGCCAGGGGCGCTGTATCTTTAAATGGATGCAGGTGGTTTCATAGCAGGCAATGTTGATCTGCGATAGCGGTACATCCTCTTCCCTGCAGACTTGGTGAGCCCCACTTCATCCCGAGGTCATGTATTATATCTTTTGTTCATATTATTATCACCATTTGAGGTATAGCAGGGGCCTTGTTGCCGACATTGTCATAAAACTCTTTTATTTCTTTTAGAGGCTCTGTAGACACTATGTGGGTTGTACATGGATGCTAGAAAAATCAAACAAGTTATGTTGTGTTTTGATCACTTGTTCTACCCAAACTATAAGAATATGTGTATTTTGAGACTTAAAAAGTGAAGTAACTAATGAAATGATTTAGTATTGTGTACACGATATCCCTACTGTCTAATTAACGAAATTTTGTCTTCTCTTGATCATGGGTGCGTTGGGTAGAAAGCGTCTCACAGGCTTGCTTGATCAGGTAAACTCGGTTGGACGCCGACCGCGCTTTCCGAGTTGGGGCATGATAGGGCCTCCCCCTCTTGGGCACCCTCTACTCGCCTGAACTGCACCCCAAGATGACGGTGTATAGATATAAGCAACCGGAGCAGAACTCAAAGCCCGAATACCCCGTTGCGACATATCTGTCCGGAGCCTGGGACAATCTCTCACAATATGGCTGGTATCTCCACACTCAAGCAACCTCACCGCTGATGTGGCTGTGGAAGCTGCCTGGTACGGGTACCCTGAGACCCATGGGTACCTCAAACACCATGCAAAGCCTGAAGTGCAAACTGAACTGGATGACCCACAAAACCTCTACCATTTCATACCCTACCTCCAAAATAGGAACTAGTAGATCTCTCCGGTCTACAAGCCTCTTAGCCTGCATGTCCTCTCTCTCCTGACCCCGCATGAACTCTCCCTCTTGGTCCCATATGCACTCTAATCGGCGAGCGATCTCTAAAACGGAACATCCGACTCCAATTCCTGAGCCCTGTTGACCGGATATCATGATTGGGTCCCTCAATGAACCTGCAGACCCGCTCTCTAACTGTAGAAACCAAAGCAGGTGAATGCCTGGACAAATCTCTGAATATAACAGCATACTATAACGCTGACATAGTGCCCTGGCGCAGCATCTCAAATCCCACGTGCCATGTATCTCGAAGGGTCTGGGGAACAAACTCTCTCAAGAACATCCTTGAAAACTGAACCCATGAAAGTGAAGTTGCATCGGCCGGACTACCCAACTCATATGCTTGCCACTATTGATATGTCGCTCCCTTAAGTTGGAATGCAGTAAAAGAAACCCCACTCGTCTCCACAATACCCATAATATAGAGAATATGGTAGCACTCCCCTAGGAACCCATGCGCATCCTCCGAAGTCAAACCACTGAAAGTAGGAGGATAGTACTTCTTGAACCTCGCAAGCCTGAGCTGTTCTCCCTCATATGCTATTGCCTTAATCTAACCACGAGTTAAACTAGGACAACAGGTTGTGTCGGCATGACACCTGGAACATGACCAACATGGACTCGCTACTCCGAAGTACGGGCGACGGGAGTCTTAGCACCTCCCCCGATATGTGAAGCAGCTGGTGCAACCGGAATCAACCCCGCATGAGTCAATGTACCAAACATGCTCAGGAGCTATGCTAAAGTCTCCTAAAGTCCTGGGGTAACCACAGGCGCCTCCAGTACCAGTCCCCTAATAGGAGCTACTGGAGGCACCTCAACGGCTGCTCTGACAGGTGCTCAAGCTGTAGCACGTGCTCCTCCTCGGCCTCTACCACTTCCTCTACCCCGGCCCCTAGCAACACCGGCTCTGGGGGAAGCGTCATCGGTAACTGCAGCTCGTGTCCTCACCATTTGTGAGAGAATAGAATGACAAAGGTTCAAATAGTCTTGATACTTACTAGGTACGGTCGTGGTGTACTCATACTATCTGCACATTTTTGTACAGATCCAGGTGCCTCAGTTGTTTTTTATTATTAGCTAGCTGGTCGAGCATTGCTGTGGAGACTCAAGGTAAACCTGTCGTCACGTTCGCAAGCCTTGGAGTCATCTTCTGATATTGTACTTGTACTATTTAATTTCCATTCCGAATAATTGTAATTAGGGATTCTTTTAGTAAAATCAGTAGAGCTTATGACTTGTACTACCAGTTTTGGGATATTATTTCATGTTGTAAATATTGAGTTTATTTAGAAATATCTGGTTTCTGATTAATAGTTTTGTTGGTTAATTCCTGTCAATTTATTCAGTAAGTGTTAGGCTTACCTAGTCGTAGAGACTAGGAGCCATCACGACATCCTACTGAGGGAAACTAGGTTCGTGACAAGTTGTTATCAGAGCTCTAGGTTCATAGGTGCTAGGAGTCATAAGCGAGTTTAGTAGAGTCTTGCAGATCGATACAGAGAAGTCTGTACTTATCTTCGAGAGGCTATAAAACTATTAGGACAGTTTCTGTAATGACCCAATCGGTCATTTTAACTTTTATAAACCCGTTCCTTAAAATAAAACTCCCTGAACATGCTTTATTAATTTATGACTCGCGGGGATGGTTGGTTTAGGATTTGGAAGTGTGTGAGTTGAAATCGGAACACTTGGTTCCTTAAGTTAGCTTTAATTGGACAAGTTTAACTTCGGTCAACATTTTGAGAAAACGATCCCGGAATCGGGATTTCACGATTCTAATAGGTTCGCATGATGATTTTGGACTTGGGCGTATGTTCGGATCGGGTTTTGGGGGACCCGGGAGCGTTTCGGCGCCTAATAGTGAAAGTTGGTTCTTGAAGGTTTTTGAAGTTCTTTAAATTTGGTTTGAAGTAGGTTTTGGTGATACTGAGGTCCGACTGGAATTCTGAGACCGGGAATAGTTCTGTAAGGTCATTTAAGACTTGCACGCAAAATTTGGTGTCATTCCAAGTTTATTTGATAGGAATCGGACAAGCAGAAGTCGTTTTAGAAGTTTTTGAATTCATAAGTACATTCATGCGTTTTGGCGTCCGATTCTTGGTTTTTGATGTTATTTCCGGATTTTGATCGCTCGGGCGAGTTTGTATGAGGTTATTAGACTTGTGTGGATAGTTGGTGTGGAGCCCCGAGGGCTCGGGTGTGTTTCGGACGTTCGGAAGGAATGAAAGTACATCAGTTTTCTGGTGTTTCTTGGCAGTAGTTGCAGGTCTCGCAAATGCGAGAAATTGTTCGCAAATGCGAACCTCGCATTTGCGAGAAGGGCTTCGCAATTGTGAAGAATCCCGACCTAGGCAGTGTTCGCATTTGCGACACATTTGATGCATTTGCGATCCCAGCAGAGTTCACATTTGCGACTCTTTGGTCCCATTTGCGACCCCAGCAACTGAAGGCCAAGCTTCGCATTTGCGAGAGTTGTGTCGCATTTGCGACCCTCGCATTTGCGAACCTGGTGTCGCAAATGCGACATCAGAGGCATGTGCCCAGCTCATTTAATGCGCGACTTAGGCCATTTATCTCACTTTTCTTTCATCTCTTGGGCGATAGTTAGAGCTTTTGGAAGAGGGTTTTCACCTAGCACTTTGAGGTAAGTAATTCCTACATAACATGAGTTACATACATAGATTATTGGTAGATTATAACATGTAAATTAGTGAAAATCATGGATTTAACCACGGAATTTGTTATGGAACTTAGTAAAAATCATATATTTACGTTCCTAAGATTATGGGTAACGTTTCCATTCGAAAGTTTTCGAAATCCGGGCACGTGGGCCCGGGGTGAAGTTTAAAATTTTTATCATTTTGGATAGGGTAATTTATTTAATAGATAAATTTCGAATTATTGAACATATATTAATTATTTTATATAACTTTTGGATAGTTTCGGATTTTTCGGCATCGAATTGAGAATTTTACGCGACGCAATAATCGAAAAGTGGACTTTGAGACTAGGTAAGTCTTTTGTCTAATTTTGTGAGGGAGAAATTATCCTATAGGGATTAAATTGAATAATTATTGCTAATTGCGGGGGCTACGTACGCACGAGGTGACGAGAGTCCGTGCGTAGCTACTATTAATGCTAAAGTCCGAGTAGTTTAGGACTCAAAGCATGAATTACTTGTGTATATTATATTCTTTGTTTAATTAATATTAATGGATATATATATATATATATATATATGAATATATTGTGAATTGTTAGATAAAGATATTAAAGGATGGAAATCTCATATGCTTGATTCTGTTTAAATTAATTAATTATTAAAAGAAATTATTCTCCTCCTGAATTTATCTTATAATAAATATACTCTCCTTCCGGAGGTACATAAGAAAATGTTCTCCTTTCTTGTGGAGCGGGCCGAACGCCTCGGCAGGATAGATGCATCTATGGATCGCGCCGCACGTCCCTCGGCAGTGTACACGACACTCTGGATCGGGCCGTACGTCCTCGGCAGAAATCGTGCTTAATAATAATAATTACACGATACTTTAATA